>JAUELF010262355.1:0-10000 GCA_031471495.1 Clinocardium nuttallii | reverse complement strand
TACGCAATATATGAACACTTCTGGAGAACAGTTTGAATAGCGGATGGTTAAATGTAAAAATCGACTTGTGCAGATCTGATAAGTTGATATTGGCAATGATATCCAATACACATTTTGATATTTATTATCAAAATATGATTTCACGTGGATTTAGATTACCGCTATACAATATTAATACGAATAGCTGAATACGCAAAATTGCAATCAGAAAAGCATTCAATGAAAGTGTACTAACAGATATCAATCTACCAATCAAATTACAGGATCTTCCCTACTGGTTTAAAACGGCGAGTTAGCACCATACTGTGTTGAACCAGAACCAGCTGTTAGACACACATTGCTTCCAGTCTTTATTCAATGTTAGCTTCAATGATATAAACCATTATTGACAGTCCGACAACTGACTGTTCGAAGACGGGTATAAATATAATGATACACATATTATGAAATTAATAGAACTAGGTTTAAGTAGGTATGACGATGGTACTTAAAACTGTCAAAACAATAAAAGATAAAACGATTTGTCTTTGTTTTTTATACCCATTTTATTTGTATTACTTTGGTACATGTAAGTGTTAAACTTTGATTTACTTACATTTAACACTTAAAGCAGCTGGTCGATATTAGTATAAAACTCATCTATTTACAATTACATGCACTCGTAACAGTTTTATCTCATTAAGCATCATTATTGCACTGCTTTAAAATGTAAACACATGCATTAACTTATAGAATTACACATGTAGATTCAGGTAATGATTGGACTGTCAATTAAGTAACAATATCTACGGAAATGTAACATAACCGTGCATCTCACAAACCTCTGATCACAGCATGTTCTGGTTTCATAAACAAAGGTAAAATAGTAGAGACTACAATTTGCGTTTTCTGAGGTGTTTCTACAGCCTGGCATATATGTGCCGTTCCACGAGAAAACCAACATTATGGATTATAAGTAATGTATCGACCAGTTCAGCCTGCGCAGTCCACCAGGCTAATCAGGGCCGATTAATTCCGTCTTAGATGGATAGAGGTATAGCGAAATGATTCCCGGAGAAGAAAATCCACAGGAAGTGAACGTTTCTGTCCGGGTTAGCCTGTGCGACATGCCTAGGCTTAACCGGGTCGATACTTTACGAAGAGACCAGAATGTTGGTTTTCTCGTAGAACGGTTCATATACTACTGCCGCGTACACCATAACATAATTCTTAAAGTGTATCCGTTTAGTATTGCATGGTTGTTTTACTAGTAGGGCTACATATGTTTACATTATCACTTGAACCTATATCACATACATGTAGGTAGATAGTGATGATTCTAGTTACGCTCTGAGTACGCAAATGATTTCAAGGGTCTTCACTGTATTCAGAAACAACATTATGCCAAGTCGTCATACGCGGCTAATATAAAAGTATATTTGAATTATAGACTTGTATATAGATGTGTTGTAAATTGTTAACAGTCACGACATACAATTCTTGCATTGATTCAATGATGCGGGGCTGTTACTGCCAAGTCCACGTTATGATGAGTCATTATACTATATGAGCAGTTCCGTGAGAACACCAACATTATGGACGTAATTTATCGACCGAGATCCAGGGCTTACACATTCTGATTCAGGGGCATAGAGGGTATATAGTAATGATTCCTGAAACAGAAAATCCACAGAACACGATCTGAGTCTGTCCGGATTAATCTGTGCGGCATGCCTAGGCTTATCATTGTCGATACTTAATGCAGAGTCCACAATGTTGGTTTTCTCGTGGAACATCTCATATGTTTATCACAAGTAACACCATGAATCCCAATAAAACACGAACTAAGAAATGACACAGCGGTTGATCGCTGGATTTACACTTAATTAGTAAGAGTGTGTCTGATTTGAAATTTATTTATACGTTGTAATTATCTTATACATCTATCATTTATAATATATATGTATTGTATGTAGCCTATTCAGTTTTATATGTCAACAGTAGAATACTATGCAAATTATCGGATGTATTTTACATAATCCGTTTCTCAAAAAAGGCATATTTCAAGAATATTGAGTACCATACCTCTAACAATTGTGTTACTATACAATGAATATATTCAATATGGGGACGATTTAATATATAAATAAAGCCTAATTGGAGTAAATCAAAGCACGGCGCGTGGTTACAAAACGTGTTGCTCGTTTGAATGGCCATCTATCATGGAGAATTGAGTGTGATGCGGTGCTCCATGAATACCAACTGTAGGATATGTTAGATCAGTTTAGATCGTAAGCACCCAATTCGGATCAACACCGTTCTCGAACATTTCAAGAAACTTCATCAAAAGCGTAATCATTTAAAAACAAAATGTTGTTTTGGCAATATGGAACGTGATTTTTCGAATCTGGCCTTTACATCGCTTATGCATTGTACTCATCATAAGGCCTACTTGCAAATTAAAATATGCACATTTCTTTAAAGGAGGTTCTTAACTATGAGATCATCGCTATGTTATAAAACATTGCAGACAAGTTATCTAACTTTTCAGACAATCATTAGGCATGTTTCAGATGCGCCCTTGTCTGAAGAACCCTATTAAAACAACATATTTCGATATGTGATATAACGTCATAAAAATGATTTTTAAAAGTTTTATATGACTCCATGAAACCACTCAAACACGATATTTCATTAATATCTTCATAACGTCATTTACAGTCCTTTGGCTTCATCGGAAGCTCCCTAACCTTTCGAAAACCAATCAAACAGAAACGATATTGCATAAGAAAAAATAAAAAACACTTTCTAACAATCCGTATGCTTGCTGCAGTTGCGCCCTCGTTTTAACAACACAATTGTATTGAATAAAGTCATTATATGGTTCCTCACACCGTTTAGATGAGTTATTGCCCAAATGAAAATAATCAAGGACATAAATCGTTTACATTCTTCCTATAAACATAAACGAGTTATTCCCCTTATAAAGTGTATACGATTCAGCAAGCATTAGTAAATGAGATATAATATAGGATATCAAATATATTTGTCTTAACTCTTTCATCGCCAAAGGCTATATTGAGGTTTTTGCGAACAATTTGGATTGAGATGAGTCAGCTCGTAACGAACTGCATTTTAGTTATCAAAATAGTCCAAAACGTTTATAACATGAGAAATGGAAATGCCGGATATGAACATTTTAACCATTGAAGAGGCTACTTTAAACAATTCGGCGCTGAAAGAGTAAAACCAATTCCTAGCATTTTCAAAATCCTCCGATTTCAAAAAGAAGGAAGGTAATGGAATATTAATAAATTAATGCCTGTCTACATTCCATTTTTCGTAAAACTAAGACGTATTAAACAAACACATCTTTGATGTTTTTGTTACAAAAGTAGATACATATTTGGCAGTGCCATGCTTCAGCATGATCCGAAGGAAATACTTTTGCTTATCAGAGCTTTCGAAACAGCCTTTTGCGGCAAATATTATAGACCGTAATTGAAATCCGCAGATGTGCAAGTTGAACAGCACATTGAATTGACCGGGTGTTCTATTTCCCTTTTTGTCCATAAAATAATGTGAGGGCTTAATGTGTACAGTCCAGCAAGTTGTCTTTCAGCCTGTCTAATCGGCATGAAACCCTTATCCTAATGTGGGCGACTTTAAATAATAGTTACATATTATGAGTCTTTAACAACTTTTACATATTAATTCGAACAATGTGGACAACGATCAGCTTGCAATTTAATCTTAGTCAATATACTTATTTATCAGAGCCCCGGTAGCTCAGTCGGTAGCTGCTCGGGCTGTCAATCCAGGGGTTGTGCGTTCGAATCCCAGCTCGGTCAACATTCTTTCCGACGTTTGACAAAAGTCATTCGTCTTTCACCAATGGGTTATTTAATAAATAGTCTATATGGAAAAGCAGCCAGTTGATTGGAAAGTATGTTGTGTGGTGTACTAGTGTGGGGAAACCAGGAAACGCATGGGTAGGTGAACTGGTCGCCGTGATATGACTAAAACATTGTTGAAAACAGCGTTAAACCCTTATCAATCACTTCGCGTATACCGAATGTAGTTCACATAGAAACAGTCTCGCATCACAGGCGTCCGAATTTCTATTACAGCTCAAAATGCGGAAAATACAAATTACCTCGTTAAATTTCTCAAAAGATCTCTCTATGTTGTCTATACGCTATGCTTAAATGGTCGTAAGCTATTTTGGGAATCCCGCACGTGTTACTTTAAATAGCCCCACTATACGTCCATTTATAGTAATAATAATGACGCCTGTGCTCGCATACAGGACAAACAATGTTGCAATAGCAATACCTGACTTTGTACTGTACTACGAAACATGTTTAAACATGAAAAAACGACGGTCGAAAGCGATGTCAATTTATACAAAGCAAGGTTCTTCAGCACATATTTTCTTATATTATATACCAAATATATAGTTCATGACTGTATGGAGAAACTATACACAGTTCTACATATTCAATAGCGAAATAACTATATTTACTCATGAAATAAATTATGTGATTAACGTGTGAATCAATTCCTACTATCGCATTTTGAATGAAGTGAAGTCATAGTCCAATGACGTTAGATCATATTTTAAGTGACGTACAATTACATTATTTGGTGCAGTATTTGACTATACAACTAAAGTGGAGTGCTCCGCGGAGCACGTGTGTCACCTGTACCTGCTCATTGAAACTGTGACGAAAGAGCGTGACGAAAGGAGTGTGACGGACAGAGAGACAGACGGACGCCGAACAAAAGAAAGTAATCCCTAAGTGCCTACCATGCTACGCAGGGTGACACAAAAACCGAATTATAATACGTTGTGTCGTATTTGCGTTTGACAATCTGCATACATTTGCGTCGGAAAATGTGCAAGTTTTGATGAAAAATAATAGTACATTAATTCAACATCTCCGAATGACAAGCAAGTGCTATACTACGGCCATATTATTAAGACTGGGTTGGTTAAGAAATGACACGTTTTCGAGGAAGCACTGATTCACTCGTTGAAGGAAGACAGTGCTGGTTGAAAATATACAAACAGTTTGTCCTAAAAAGGCCATTGAACTTTCAACTACAGTGTGCGTCAAACGAAATGTGGTCTACTACCTTCTCTCTTTCGCTATCACTTAATGGCACATGTTGATAATAGTAGTCGGACTAAACTTATGAATGTTTGTAAAACGATACATCTGAAGACTCTGTTGAGACTGTATGTATGTACAAACTCACCAGAGTCGTCACTTTTGAAAATGCAAGAAAGCCCCGAATCTCCAGACGCGGCTCAAATATGTTTATTACGAGGGAATAATAACTTCTCGCGATGTACATATATCTGCCCTTATCACAAGACTGTGTCACGTATCAACATCAACGCTTTACTTGAATAATAAATCCCTTCTTGCACTCATCAAGGAGTAATTCATTAACACTAACAGGTTTAGTTCTAGTCGAAAGATAGTTCCTACATTCTAAAGTATCAAAGTCATGTTTTGAAACTTTTGTATCAAAGCCATTTGTAAAACCATAGTGAACCTTGCATATCTTTCTGATCAGTCTTAGGAAACAGTGAATCGGCCCTTCTGACTTCTCCTTCCAATAATCAAAACGACTGCAGTGTTGTTTCCCCGATAAGATACTTTCCAAGCATTTGATTATAACTAAACCTTAAACTGTAAATGAATTAGGAAGCTGACAAAACAATAGTAGATGAATTATAAACCCAGCAGATTTTTCGAAAAAAACAGAGATATGTTAACGTAAAGTTATGTGTTTTTTTTAAAAGTAGTTGTCTTATTCTTAAACACAGAGATAACTTAAGGTAAAGAAGCGGCCTTATTCTAAAAGACAGAGATAACTTAAGGGAAAGTAGTGGTATTGCTCAAAAACACAGACATAACTTAAGGGAAAGTAGTGGTGTTACTCAAAAACACAGACATAACTTAAGGGAAAGTAGTGGTGTTACTCTAAAACACAGACATAACTTAAGGGAAAGTAGTGGTGTTACTCTAAAACATAGAGATAACTTAAGATAAAGTAATGCTCTTTTTCGAGTCTGATGTATTTCGATAGTATTGAATGTTGTCCCAAAGCTCTCATTGGAACCTTAATACAACTCGGTCTTGAAGAAGATGTTTCAGTTAATCTCTACTTTGGCAGTTTAGACAGCATCTGAGATATAAATATGTCCCAACGTATAGCCAACAGTGTGTTATATGACATGTATCTGTATTCCTGTTACACACTCAACATAAAAGATGACCAGATAGTAAACATGTTTTGTAACAAGATAATATGTCTATTTATAAACCAGAAGACCACATGGCTTACACATGCGCACTGGTGGTGGATGTTCTCGTCAGATGAGATATCATCTCCAGAGGTACAGTCATACTTTTGTAAAAGGTGAGTACATTTATTACGTTAAATTTAATTAGTACTAACATTATTTACTCTTAAAGAATAACTGAATATACAGAAACTACATACATACACATCTGGCGATTTGGAGTTTGATTTCCGTAATGGGATTAGACATAAAACTGTTATAACTTGATTCTGTTGGTTTTGTTTGTATTTCTAATAAACATGCTTAAGGACAGTGAATACTCTGCTGGCGCGACTGTACATGTGAAAAGACTCGTCTAGCGAGCATTGAACTATACGAAGATTCAACCAGACGCACATTCGTTAGACGCGCTTCGTGTATATCCATGGTAAAATTACGCATTAACCGTTTCCTACTTACTTTGAAAGCAAGTAGGCAAACATATGGAATATCTCTTGAAATGAAAAAGTGTAAGAACTAAATATAGTTGTAAATATCGTGGTAAAAAGAGACATCATTAGCGATTTCTCATTTTTCTACAATGTTTTCAAATGTCGTTTGCTACGAGGCGCCAGAAAGCGTTAGAAAGCGTATGTATGTAGGGAAAGGGGTGAATGCTTCAAAGAATCGATTTAATAGTGTGCAGTGGTTCTATCATTATCTTATTCTATAGCCATTTTGAATGTTGAAGTATGTTAAACATACATGAACCATTCCGACGTGCAGAGTTTGCAAAAGACGTGTACGAAAGTACGTTTATACACGGTGAAATTGCTCATTTTGACACATTTTCGGTCACTCTATTCAATAATGATTTTTTAGAGGATTTGCATATACATGTATTGGCAAAAATAATTTTAATGTCGTGGGATGCGGATTTGTTATGTAGTGGCAAACGGACAGATACATCAATTCGTTCCATATATCTGGGGCTGGGCGTGAAACCGTTGTAACTAAAAAGCCTTTTTTGAAAACCCTGGTTTAGGGACAATTTTGACCCCTTTGTAAACAATTTAGGTGCTATTGCTAAGAACAAGCAATGACACTTAAGTGTCCATTGTTTACCAGGACAAATGATTAAGTGCTTAAAAAGACTTCATGACGAGGTGATACAATTTGGTAAACATAAATCAATTTTAGTTACAACCGTTTCTCGCCAAGCCCTCGATATATATATTTGTTATATATATATATATAATTAGACGTGTTCGTTTGGTGTTAGATTGTAATAATGAGCCGTCCCGCGAGAAAACCAACGTTATGGACTCTACGTAAAGTATGGTCGGATAAGCCAAACCATGCCGGGGAGGCTTATAAAAAAAAACATATTTCACCTCCTTGGATTTTCTGTGTCAGGAAACATGACTATATATCTCTATCCCGCTGAGACGGAATATGTCGGCCCGGATCAGCGCAAGCTGATCTAGATCGATAGATTACACATATACCATAATGTTGGTTTTCTCGCTGGACGGCTCATATTGTGTCAATGAGTAAACTATCAAAAACATTATTTTCAAGAGTGACAATGACACTCATTTAATTGATACAGAACCATATATACAAATCATGAAAGTATTGATGTATTAACTATATAGGTGTACCTATAAGTATGTTGTATGTGTATAGACGTTTACTTGTGTCTATTTTACGATTAATTATAAACGATAGAAACAAAACCGAGAATTCATGCCTAGCCTTGTCTATATCCTTTTCCTTATCCTTAATGTCAACAAATGACACCATTTATGACAGTGATTTCATCTGTTATCATAATTGAACGAGTACATACAGCAGACTTGACAAAGTCTGTTGACACCTGTAAGTCCAAAAGATTATTTATAATTTATTTCATATGGCTTTTTTATACCAAATATTGCATGACAATTGTTTAGTCCGAAGGAATATTTATCAGGCAGGACTGATGACATTCGCGGAGCCTTAGCGAGCCCCGAAGACTTATCCGGCCAAAATCTGTTTGACTCATGTGAATTTTCCATTTCAGAAATCATTAATCTATATTTCTATTCACCTGAGACGGAATGTGTCGGCCCGGATTAGCCTTTGCTGACTGCGTAGGCCCATCTTGGTCGATACATTTCGCAGTCAATCATGTTGGTTTTCTCGTAGAGGGGCTCATATTTAGTCTATCTCTGTATTATCTAACTCACGACAATTCCCGAAATTATCGTCTCTCAAAGGGAGGTGCGATAGCGTCGTTAATGATACCTTGTCTATCTGAAAATAATATTGCTCACACACATTCACGACTTTTCGAATTCAATGGACCGAATGATGTATTAAGAGTCCGCGGTCAAATACTGTGATGCTAAGGTTAAGCAGATCAAAGTTCATTTTAAAAATATAGGTGACATTTCTGTTGTATAAGTATCTTCTGTAGTTATAATTGTGACATCTCTTCGTGACGAACGTTCAGGTAATACTGATGTAAACACGATGTGTTCGTCGACTTCAAACACGGTGTCGCTCGTACAGCGATAAAACAACGTGTTAACATTCGACAGGAAGTGTTAACTCGTTACCTGTTACAGACGACATTTAACGTAATAACAGTTGATGATTCTCTATAAAGAATATTGTAATTAAACTAAATTGCTAAAAGCGAACATTTATTCACCTATTCCAGTCATTATTTAACTTTGCATTAGAATCAACATCTGACTTTTTATACGTTACAAAGCAGTTGAAGCTTATCCCATCCCAAGTTGCTATCACATCTACAACACGCGATTGTTAAAATTATAGTGGCAACAGACACAATTGCTGGTGATGAGCAATTTATTCTTTTGTAAAAAAAAAGCTGTTTTAATTGCATTCTAGATATGTTCCCTATCATGTTTTATGCTGTAATCGTGTTGTATGTAAACTATCGTACCAGGTGAATGTTTATCTGAACTGATACATAACGTGACGTCTACTTTAAAGATATCCTTTAAAATAATTATTGAAAATGTAATTGTGATACGGACTTGAAAACATCATTGATATAGTAGAAATGTTTCGTTACTAGCAATTCCTCCGGGTGTCACAATGTCTAAAAAGATATATCTTGAAGAGGTTACAAAAGGTGTATGTCTGGTGATACGTTGCATTATACTCATCAGAATGACTTGAAAATGCAAAAGTTACTTTCACTTATTGAAGTCACTATTATTGCTGACAGTATTGAACTTTGTATTGATAACTCTAAGCCAATCATAAGATGCGTCTTGTCCGGGCATAGATATATAACTATGATTCTGTTACACATCTCTGTCTATATAACTCTCAGCAAATTACAAGATGCGTCTTGTCCGTATATAGATATATAACTATGATTCTGTTTCAAATCTCTGTATTTATAACTCACAGCCAATCATAAGATGCGTCTAGTTCGGGTATAGAAATATAACTATGATTCTGTTACAAATCTCTGTATTTATAACTCACAGCCAATCATAAGATGCGTCTAGTTCGGGTATAGAAATATAACTATGATTCTGTTACAAATCTCTGTATTTATAACTCACAGCCAATCATAAGATGCGTCTAGTTCGGGTATAGAAATATAACTATGATTCTGTTACAAATCTCTGTATTTATAACTCACAGCCAATCATAAGATGCGTCTAGTTCGGGTATAGAAATATAACTATGATTCTG
>JAUELF010262345.1:0-11271 GCA_031471495.1 Clinocardium nuttallii | reverse complement strand
GATTTACTAAGGGAGAACGAGTTAATGACCAAACCCTACGTTTGTGTACTCATAACAATAGTTGCCGTGAGGCAGTTGTTTAGCGTACCCACACCAAAGGGTTCTATTTGGTTATAAGATATATTGTTGGACAAACACCTGTGCATTATTCCTTATCATGGTCTAACTGTATACGTCGTTTACCAGATCATATAAAAGTCTTCATCATAAACTCTTTCCCATCGACAGCACATGTTTAACATATATAAGTCAAACCTATGGAACGTCTCTATAAATATAAGTATAATAAAGTTGAACATATTATATCAAAACGAAAAACTGATATCAATGGGATTGGACTATTGTATATTGACAATATTTTGAAAGTTATCTACTGCAGTTTTGTTGTATGCTGGAAAGGGTTAAATTCAGCACATCAAATAAAATCTCCACTGAGTTTGATTTAAAATCCTTTAACCAGAATAAAATAGTAAACATATATACAGTTTAGCTCATGTAATTTAAAATCAGATTATTTGTTATTTCAGGTATAGATGCAGGTCCTCTTGACTGAGAATTTTGACAATGGCTACACATTCATCCATATACGGATCTGATGAGACCTCTTTCCAAGAGTGTGATGTGTGCAAATTTCAAAATGTGACGTCAGAGGCGGTGTCCTACTGTACGACTTGCAGCGAGTATCTGTGCACAACATGTGATAAAGCCCACAGAGGTTCAAAGTCCACCAGGAACCACACACTTTTGGCGGGAAGCAATCTGCCATCTGCATCGACTACGACTAAACCGACATCTTTGATCATGTTTTGTAAACACCACAAAACAATGATTGTTGATATGTATTGTAAAAGCCATGATGAAGTTATTTGTAGTGCTTGTATGATTACATCTCACAAAGAGTGTAAAACAACTGACTTCAGCCAAGAGACAAAACAGATGCAGAAAGATGGATCTTTCAATAAAACAAAGACACATCTGGAAGATTTGAAATTCCAGTATGACAACATGAAAGCAATGAGAAAGTTTGACAAAACTATGTTTAAGTCACAGATAGAGAAATGCCGTAAAGACATGCGTCAGATACGAGAGGAAATAAATGAAACATTAGACAACCTAGAAAGTACTCTATCAAAAGAAATCCAACTCGCCGATGAAAGTATAACCAAAGACATGAAAGGTCACGTTGCAATATTTGACGACATTCTATCTCAAATAATGGAGCAACTCAAAAACCTTAAAGAAAGCGAGAAAACACAAAATGGTCAAGTTATGTTCGTTGAAATGAAGAGGGCTAGCATTGCACGGCAAAATTACGCGGAAACATTGGCAAAAATACAAGAAGATATAAATAAACCCGAAAATCAATTCAAGATTAATGACATCCTCTGGAACACTGTACGAACACTGCAGTCTCTAGAATCAGTGCTCGTTAACAGACAGGGTATTCAAGCCGGTATTGCATATGGACGACAGAGTCAGAAGTCCGTGTTAACCATGTCCATATCCGATAGACACAACATAGACATTGGGAGTACAGGTGTATTCGGATGTACTTTTATGCCTGATGGCCATCTTGTACTCTGTTGTGGTAATGAAGGACTCAACCTACTCGATAAAGACTTCAAGCTCAAGTCTCAGTTAAAGGAATTTGCATTGTGTGTAGCAGTCAACAATGACAATGAAATCATTGTTACACGCAGTAATAATAAACAGATCCAGAAAGTTACGATATTTCCACATATGAAAGTGAGTAAAGCCATAATGATGGATAAATGCTGCTATGGAGTAGCTGTGTATGGTGATGAAATATATGTGACCTGTAGAGACCTTACTGGTGGTAACGGAGAGGTTGAGGTACTTAACATGGATGGTAAAGTACAGCGTAGACTGGGTCTGAATAATGGTAAATATATGTTTTCAAAGCCTGATTATGTGGCTATCAATAATGCTGGAAGTAAAGTGTTTGTATCAGACTGTGGCCCTCACACTATCACATGTCTGGATAAACAAGGTCATGTGATCTACCAGTACTCAGATACCGACTTTGACACTCCACAAGGAATGTATGTGGATTGTGAAGATAACCTGTTAGTCTGTGGTTGTATAAGTAGCAATGTACATGTTATTGGACGAGATGGGAGAAAAGAGAAGATTTTATTGTCAGTGGCAGACGGTGCTATTGGCACACGTTGTATAGCATTAAGACAGAGTGATGGTTGTCTGGTTGTCGGAAGTAGCAATACCACAAACAGATCACTTATCAGTTACACAGTTAAGTAATTTCAAATGTTTCACGTATATTTTGTCAAAATAGACCATATTGGTACATTTTACATTCATGATTTAAAACTAAAGAAAACACCTTCTGAGGTGTATTTCGACGAGCACGTAAGACCAAGATCAGTTTGTATCTCCAAGCATTCTAATTATGATATTTTCCCTTTTAGTCCTTCATATTTTAAAATTGTATCAGTTTGTTGTCTTGTTGCGTCAATGACGAGTACCCACAACTGTGAGTGAAATTGCTGAATAAGAGAATGACTGTCTGACAAAGACCTGGTTCACATATTTATTCCTATAACACTGTAGGGATCAACATGCATTGAAAATGCATATTTATAAAATTGTTAAATCTGAAAGAAGGGAAGTTTTATTCATATAGATGTTGCAAACATTACGAAAAAAACAGATAAAGTTAGTTTTAGCATGATTTATTGCTTAATATTTACTTACCAATTAAAAACCTGCAGAAGACAATTCGGAAATTATTTGGTCAATAATTAATTGTACTCATTATGAAAACATTGTGGGAAAACCAGAAATTGTAAGTCATGTTTGTACTTATCATAGCCAAAGTCACTAATTATGGTTGCGACCAAGAGTATGTCACACAGAGTAGACACTGATCAAATGTTTTGTTGAACATGTCGAAACAAACTCTTCTTAAGTCATGTTTGTATTTATCAAAGTCAAGGTCACTAAATTATGGTTGCGATCAATAACATGTTACACAGTGTAGACCCTGATCAGATGTTTTGTTGAACAGTGTACTTTATTTTATGTAATGTTGTTCAAAATGTGTATGCTTCATATGCGTTTACAAAAAACGTTCATGCCCTTTAAAATCCCTTTTGGGGCAGGGGAGGGTGAGATAATAGAGGGGTTTTAGTAATATAAGGCACGTAGAAAGGAAACTAATAACTAACCCCATACAAGATTACATAATATATTAATAAAGGGTTTGACTCGGTAATTTTCTTTTATTTATTTTCTTTTATTCACGAAGCCGATTTCTGACAAAATACAAAACTATCACTTCCGGTGATCGCTTTCTGAATTCCTCTCACGTGCTCACTATTTGAAATATCAAAGGTTGAAACATCGAATCTGGCAGGTTTGAATCACGAGACCGGCGATTGATTTCCCGGCTATTGTTTCACATAGTCCCGATGGTGCAGGGCAAGAGTGTTCGTCTCGAGAATGTAAGGCCCTGATTCGAATATCGGTCGAGATATACCATATATTTGAAGTAGGATAGTAGTGACTTTACTCCTAGGTACTTATTGTGTGGATAACATTACGTTAACGCCTGATACGCTGCTGACAGAATACATCTTACCAGAGTACTGCTAATTTATCCACGTTGTTGGAATAACATTACGTGTACGCCTGATAGACTGCCGACAGCATACATCTTACCAACACTACTGCTAATTTATCCACGTTGTTGGGATAACATTACGTGTACGCCTGATACTCTGCAGACATAATACATCTTACAAATAATACTGCTAATTCATCAACGTTGTAGAGATAACATTACGTCTACGCCTGATACGCAGCGGACAGAATACATCTTACAAACAGAACTGATATTTCATCTTCGTTTTGGGAAATCATTACATTTTCTCCTGATACGCTGTCGTCAGAATAAATCTTACCAGCAATACTGAGAATTCATCCACGTTATGCGATAGCCTTACATTTACGCCTGATACACGGATATCGGAATAAATCTTACCAGTAATACTGAGAATTCATCCACGTTATGCGATAGCCTTACATTTACGCCTGATACGCGGATATCGGAATAAATCTTACCAGTAATACTCCTTTTCTTCAACGTTGTGGGAATAGTTTTGAAATAACACTAAACTAAACAAATCTAAATCTAGTAATTAAACATTAGTTCATAATAATTAATATATACATGTACTGATTACGTGGTAAAATGTGAACACATTGGCGAATTCACCAAATAGAAAAAGATTTCTAATATATCAACTAGCGTAAATATCAACCAATCTGATAATCTGTAGCTCCAGGAAAACCAATCTTAGCGTAATTGTGTTCACGTGTAGATGAAAACCTACCCACACACCCATGCTAAAGGATCTGAATGCATGCTATTCTTTCAAAAGTTTCTTTGTCCTTTAAATATTTGCCGAATAATGCATATTAATTCCACGAAAACGTAGTTTGATCTACACGGGTCATAAATGCGCCAGGATTGACAACACCTTTTATAAATTGACAGTTTGCTACAACTTGCATAATGCATAATTGTTTGTAGTTCCAAAATAGGTCAACAGCGACATGTTCGATTAACCCTACCACATACAGACGCTTTCTGGCCTTTCTAAAGCCAGGGCTCGGCGATTTACGATGTTATACGTATTAATTCAACCCTTACCCTCATGGATTGACAGCACGCGTCATACAACTAGGGATCGACGATTTACGATGTAATACGTATTAATTCAACCCTTACCCTCATGTATTGACAGCACGCGTCATACAACCATGACTCGGTGACTTACAATGTAATACGTATTAATTCAATCCTTTCCCATGGATTGACAGCACGTGTCATACAATCAGGGCTCGGCGACTTACGATGCAATACGTATTTTTTCAACCCTTACTTATATGGAGACGTTTTCTGACGTTTCTGCAGCAGAGGACCTGTGAAACCACAAAAATATATTGCTCATATTGAGCACCTTTTTTCTACAATGTGTTCATATCTATTCAACAAACATACTTTCATTTATAGAGATTTCCATAGTTTTGCCAATATGTGTTCAAAGTGGTCTGAAGCAGATCTGTTGCATGTTTGAAAGGATTGAACGAATAAAGCGAGCAACATTCCGGGAAGACCAACCTTATTGTATTGCCTACAATTGCAGATAGATATAGTTACCGCTATCTACAACCTTGCTATAATATCTTTATATTAACTGTTCGTTGAACAGAGTCTTTGTAACGAATGGGCGAGCAGTATATATCCAGATAAGGCTGTGATGGTACTATACTATAATATCTTCATATTAACTGTTCGTTGAATAAAGTCTTTGTAACGAGTTGATAATCAGTATAAATCCAGAAAAGGCTGTGTTGGTACCATGCGTATTATACTTTAACATGTCAAGCAAAACAATGTATTCATTAGGTGTTTTATGTGGGAAAGGGTTGTACAGAAAGGAGAAACTGCAATATGTAGATAATACATGAACCCTTGCTTTAGAAATGGCACAAGAGATATTATGTGCACGGAACATAATGTTTAGATCAGCCTCTGAATCCACAGAATATGTCCACGTTCTACTCTTTTCCCATATTACTCACATACGTTTTTAGGACGATTCTGTCAACTTCTCAAGTACAGATTCATACATAGTTTAGCTCTTTGCCTAACAAATGAGCATTTTATATATGCACCATTTTGTAATCATTGCAAACAATAAGAGGGTTCACTAACTCTTCTCGTGTCCAATAATGTATGTATTGCTTCAGAGTTGCACAAGAAATCAAATTAAACTGTGGGATACAAACATGTTCTTGTTACTATAAATACGGTTGTGTTCATACGCGTTGAACTCATTTCAGTGAAAATGATATGTATTACTCATTAAAATCTGACCGAAATCTTCCTTGTGCGTATATTGTATCTGAAGGACGCATACAATGTCTCGAAATGACACTTTACACTAAATAAATCACGAGCAGTTCCTCATGTTCTGTCCAATGAAATCGAACGATACAACCAACGCTCGGTTCTATACACTCGACTTCGACAAAATGTCCATCTGAGACGGCATGTATTAGGCAATTATCAGATCTATATACGTGCGAGCGAAGCTAACGTTTGGCTTTAAGGATATTGTTGCCCGGCTCAATTACCATTGATATGAAACATTTGTATGGTTCTTTTGGAAAACTAGTGAGCTATGTAAGTACTTGATTGGTTGGTTTAACACCGTTTTCAACAATTGTCGAGTCATATCAAGGCGACCAGTTCACATACTCATGTTTCCTGGCTTTCTCACACCGGCGTTCCACACAACATTCTTTCCAAGCAACTGGCCGCTTTTCTACATAGACTATTAGCGCATTGCTAGAAGACGAATGGCGCTTGTCAGTGAATCAAACATTGGAAAGAATGTTGGCCGAACTGGTGTTCAAACTCACAACCCGTTGATTGACAGCCCGCATTGCAACCGCTGAGCTACCGGAGCTCAGCTCTATGTAAGTACAGCTTTTTATGACGCTTTACGTTGTAGTCGATGCTGAACAAATTACCGCAGACGCCGCACTTCATGATTGGCGTGGTTAATATTCCTTACTTAACGTTCCCTCCGTAATTTATATAACCTTCAGTTGGCAGCATGTATTCATTACCATCGACCTTTTATGCTTATCGTAGAATCCTTCGTCATTATCGGGACACCCGTGTTTCTGACCGAGAGTGTTAATTTTCGTATTTTTCACAGATTTACTTTGAACAAAGTTGGCCAGACACTTTTATTGTGGACTATCTGAACATTAAAGATCTACACTAGTTATCAGATAGTATTATAAATACATTTAGAGATTATTTCATTGATCACATGGTATAATCAATACATTTAAAGATAATTGTATTGATCAGATGAGTATTAATGAAGGAGTAACTAGTATATCCCGAAAATCAGGAAGTGATCATACAAGTAAATGAATAAACCATGGCTATTTATATATATATATATATATTTACAGACTTCACGAACTTTGTAGAAGCATGTCACTACGATAGCTAATTGTGTATATATTTCCATCTTTTCCAACAAATTATTGCATGTGTCAGTTTGAAGTTTGTTTTGGTCAGTCATGACTTAAGGACTCAGACGATGTTCGCAACAACTAATGTATATGTATGTACGTGCGGCCAATACACAAATAGACAAGCTACTGTCTGTGATACAGGTATATATACACAATTCACCACACAGAAACGTACTAACACGGATTTATCCCAGGCAATGATCACCGCCAGGTAATTTTTAGATCTCTGACTTCTGTTTAAAGTGTTCACAGTGACATCATCCATGTAAGTATCCTTACTACTCAACACTTTTCAGTGAACTTATGACAACTGACATATAGTCTTACATTTGTTAATTCCCCCACCATTTCATTCCGAAATGGATGTACCTTACTCATTGTTCTTTTAAACATTTAAGATCTGAAGACGTGTTTGATTTGTTTCAGTCATATACTGAATTCGATGGCACAACTGTCACATGCCACAGGGGATCCAAACTATCAGTTCATCCAAACTATCAGTTCATCCGTCAGTTTAATGTCATCTGTAACGAAACGGAACTTTTGACTAATTCACCGTCTGGCATAAATGTACATGTACATCCTATGGTATGAAACATTCCTGTCTTAAGCGGCTTTTTGTTGGTTGCAACAGAAAGTTCCTGGAAATCAAGCTGATGCTTTCGTCTTTTAATTAGTACAGGCTTACTGGTTTGCCTCTCTTTTATTCCAGTCTGCCTATCGCGGTAATTTCAGACATTAAGTTCAGAGGTTTATCGGACTGCTGGATCTCTAGAGTGACTCTTTTCATTAACGATACTATGGCATTCCGTTTAATCGACAAACCTTTCTGACTCTCCGAAGTGTTTTTATCTCATGACACTCACTGCTTAAGAAATTCTATGTACAGCTTAACATGCATTACATATATGTTCTGAACACACCTGACAGTAAGTCCAATACTATATATGTATTCCCCCGATTGAACAAAGACCATGTACCTTATTCGGATCTTTATCGGACAGGTGTGTTGATGCGAGAAATGCTTCATCCATTTTGAATTAATTATGTCACTAGATATTAATGTTTTGCAGAAATAAAGAGGAATTACTATCAAAAAGAATGGTTGTACACTATAGAGAAATACGTGTATTTTAGAACAAATATATGTAAAGCCAAACACGGAGATACATATACAACGATTCCCACTTTTGTCCGGTGCGGTCCAAATAGAGAACATATTCAGACGATAGTAATCCGTTTACGCTAGTACATTTACGACAGCTACTCAATTTTAATGTCCAGCAAGTTAGACGTGAGTCTAGGTTTATTTAAAATATTAATGGTTAAAATACAAGCAAACAAACTTCATTAATTGCTCACGCTTCCAATGCAGTCGACATCAGACGCAATTTACAGCAGACGACATTTTAAAACCACGTGGGAAAAGTATTCTGCTCAATGTTGCCTATTTTCTAAACTGTGAATCCAAAGGTTTTTCTTTCAAGTTGCTAAAGCTTGCCAAATACATTATGACATGCGTCAATCGTCTTCCACCAAAGGGATACATGGTGTATGTGATAAGGTAGTAAGTTGTCCGGAAACACTTGTTCGGAGTGATGATGAGAGAAAGATAAAAGACACATAGGTGATATAATCGCGTGGTATTACATAACTGTCGTTGTAAACGGCTTTAAACGTTGAACGACACTATCAATATCATTCGAAACAACCCGTTTTTTATGTAAATATTCTCAACTTCACAGGGTTTTTGTACTTCAGATATTGTATTTTTATACGGACAATTGTAAGTAATATCCAAATTCGATTACATCTTGCCTTTTCACATAAACACACACGTTTAAATTTCATATAAAGATAACTTAATTAATAAAAAAAAACACAATTTAAAATAATGTAAATGTAGATCCATGTATCGCTTAAACACGTCGCTGTCTAAAAAATATGTCTAAGTCTCTTAAATCCCTGTTGTCGGTAACATAATACACTTTCTTAACTTTAAAAAAACGCCAACACATGTATGTCTGTAGTTAAAACTGTATTGTTGAATTTATTTGAATGCTGAAATATTTAAATGGAATTGTCGAGCCTTGCATATGTGAGGGTTCATAGCACTTTAGAGGATTAAAGAACCGGGTCAGACGGTGCGGATTTGCCGGTCTGCTTGGTTCTATACAGGTGACACAATAGGTTGCAGCAGTCAAAGGCTAAATAGTCCGACAATAAAGATTGTATAGTGGGGTTTACGCCGCTTTAAACCTTATATCAGTTATATCACGGCGAAAGTTCACGTATCCGTGATTTCTTGGTAAACTGGGCTTGGCTATGTGGCTTACCCATTGGTACGCCACCATGATCGCCGCAACTTTGGATCGAATCCGGGACGCCACGTTCCAAATCTCAGACATGGTAAATAGAAGTCACGTTATTGCATTAAATCTCATCCCGTGGATCGCTATGGCTCAACGCAAAGTATTTTAATACCCTACATGTCATTCAAGAATATATCAACAATATATGTAGTGAATCCGTTACCGTTTATGCGAGCATGCTAAGTTTATCTATGTTGATGTCGAGTCAAGGAAAGCTTAATAGTTTTCAAAGCGATTTACTTATCCCGATATCCCTTATTGGCAACCATTGACCCTGATATCCCTTATTGGCAACCATTGATCCCGATATCCCTTATTGGCAACCATTGATCCTGATATCCCTTATTAGCAACCATTGATCCCGATATCCCTTATTGGCAACTATTGATCCTGATATCTCTTATTGGCAACCATTGATCCTGATATCCCTTATTGGCAACCATTGATCCCGATATCCCTTATTGGCAACCATTGATCCTGATATCCCTTATTGGCAACCATTGATCCTGATATCCCTTATTGGCAACCATTAATCACGATATCCCTTATTGGCAACCATTGATCCTGATATCCCTTATTGGCAACCATTGGTTCTGATGATTGAATAAGGACAATGTGACCACCAATGACTTAATCGTCTATACAAGTAATTAGCCTTGAACAGACTGGGGTAGTTTGGGCTAAACACGCATTGTTAGGTAAAAGTTCCGTCCTGAACAACTAAAGAAAGCGGCGTCCAGTTGCATCAATGAACATCACGATGACATGGGATAATTTCCGAGAAGGATCGCATGAAGAACCGTATTTCCGAAAGTACTCTAAGTATAATCTCCGACGGAAAGTTTTGTTAACGTCCTTTTTATATATTTTTGCACATTGATTAAGGAGTTATTGGTAAGAGAATTGATAAAACGAGTATGGAACGTTGATCTTATCAAACTGCTCATTTTCCTTGGGCTACATTGTGTGTAATTGTTGTTTAACGTTGAGCATAACACGATGCGCAACTATTGTCAATAATCTTGTACAGTGGGAAACGGGTTATATACCTTACTGTTACCTTTGAAACGGAATAAAGAAGGAGCAGTTAGTTCAGTCCCAATATCATTAAAACATGACAAATAAATTACTATTATCTTTGAAACAAAATGGAGAAAGATCAGTTAGCTCAGTCCAAAACTCATTAAAGCAATACAAAAAACTTGGTTTCAGTGGCAAACTCTCGAATTTGATGCCTGCCTGCTACATGTCGTCTCAATCTAACCTTTATGTCAGATAATCAAAGTGTCGCCTACAAAATCGCAAGATGACTAGGAAAGATAACCCATATAAATACACGAGATAGAGACATGAAGATGTTGCGATTGTATATCATATTTAAATGTATACGGTGAACTCGAATGTTCGTTAATATGGCGCCAGCCCTATAGTATATAATGTAAGTGTCTGGTGAAGCGCACAGAGACATACTCGCAGAGAGACAGGCAGAGATAGCCAGCGAGAGGGAGGAGATGTATAGAGTCTGGAGAGAGTTGTGGGACTCTATCTAGGGTTAACCTTCAAATTATTTCTTCAGAATAAAGTGTGAAATAAAGGCTAACATCTTTTGATAAGAGTTAAACTTAAAAATTAGTAGAGGCGAAACATAACAAAGCCAAATTATATTGGAATATGCTTAAGGAAACAGCTGGCTTGAAAACCTCAAATATACAAATTAGTGAATTTGAACAATACTTTAAATCTGTAAACAATCCAAATGACCAGTTTTTCACATCAGATGAAGACGTACTGAATT
>JAUELF010262334.1:0-11273 GCA_031471495.1 Clinocardium nuttallii | reverse complement strand
AATCTTCTTGTCCAAAAGTACTGGCCCGATTTAAAAATTATTTTGCACAAATGTTCCTTGGGGCACCCTCTACAAAGGTTGTTCAAATATTTCCGATCCGTTGAAAAACATGGCCACCAGGGGGCGGAGATTACTTTCCTTATTATGTAAAGGGTAACAACTTTGAAAACTTGAAGTTCTATTTAACAAGGTGATCGGTTTAGGGCCATCGTGGCCCTCTTGTTTTGACAAGGGATAGAAAACAAAACTTTGCACATCCCTGCCATGAACTAAATAACCACTGTACCCCAGAGGTTCCTGGAATGATTATTATTGAACCTTGTATATCCAGATCAGATTGTGCAGAGATGCAGGGTGAACTGCAGGTCACAGCATGTCATTTAACCCTTTCCCACTTTTGAAAAATCTGAAGAAGCCAACTTCAAAACTATCCAGGCAAAAATATGAAATATGTAATATGATAAATGCCACTATAATTATTGAATTACCAACATCATGAGCAATTTATCATTTAGCCACAATGGTTTCAAAAGATGTCTGCTGCATATGTGTCAAAATGCATCTGTATGTGGGAAAGGGAAAGTTTACATTCCAGTAGGAACACACATATATATATATATTCTTGGTTGAAAGGGGAGTTATTAGGTTTAAATTTTACCGGGTGAAAAATGGAAGTTTCTTTTCATTAATTATAGTGTACTGTGATATATTTGAATAATATATAATGATATATACGAATGAATGTACATTTTGTTACAGTCTTTTATTAATGTATGCATTTATCTTGAATAAACTGCAGTACAAGCTTACAAAAATAGGAATTGTTTTCTTTTTCTTTTTACCACTTTCCCTCATGACAAATCTGGAGCAGACACGAAATAAAGCCTCAAACCTTTGACCTTCAAGTCTGACCTTGAACCGGTATGGTCGAGACATGGGTTCTGCACATCGCCTTGATCATGAGGTGAACATGTGAATCAAGTTTCATGAAAATCCTTCAAGCCGTCTTGGAGAAATGGAGCGGACACGATTTGGGACAGATGGATGGACAGACGGACAGACATACTCATGGGAGAGTACTTGTGGGGTTATTTTGTTTGATGTATTTTTGTGGGTTGCAACCCACAAGTATGCTATTCATTCCGTAATTACATCCCTTTAACGGAATGAATAACATTAAATATGCAAATAATATATGCGTTTTAAAAGAAACAAAAAAAAACTACATATCTAAGTGTCTTTATAGGGATAATGGGTGGGTTTCAAGAAAAACACCTTCATTACGTAATTACATCCCTTTAACAGAATGAATAACATTAATATGCAAATAATAAATCCATTATAAAAGAAACGAAAGAACTACATATCTAAGTGTCTTTATAGGGATGGTGGGTGGGTTTAAAGAAAAACACATTCATTCATTACGTAATTACATCCCTTTAACAGAAGGAAAAACATTAATATGCAAATAATATATCCATTATAAAAGAAACAAAAAATCTACATATCTAAGTGTCTTTATAGGGATGGTGGGTGGGTTTGATTCATTACGTAATTACATCCCTTTATCGGAATGAATTAATATGCAAATAAGATATCCATTATAACAAAAACTACATATATAAGTCTCTTTATGGTGGGTGGGGGTTTAATAAAAAAAAAAAAAATCCCTGTATATATATATGTATTTTACAAGGAATTTAACCCTTTCTCACTAGCAAGAAATTATACTTTTATTTATAGAGCTTATCCACAATTTAACCTTCATGTTTCAAGAATGTTTGCTGCAGATTAATTGTGTGCCAAACCCACAACCCCGAGTGCCGGGATTAATTGTGCGCTAACCCCACAACCCCGAGTGCCGGGATTAATTGTGCGCTAACCCCACAACCCTGAGTGCTGGGATTAATTGTGCGTGAACCCCACAACCCTGAGTGCCGGGATTAATTGTGTACTAACCCTAAGTGCCGGGATTAATTGTGTGCTAACCCCACAACCCTGAGTGCCGGGTTTAATTGTGCGCTAACCCTGAGTGCCAAGGAGGAAAAGCCACTATTACCATTTTAACCCTTTCCCTCATATAGACGCGTTCTGACGCCTCTGCAGCAGTCTGCTTTTTGTAAACATAGTGACAAAAGAAGAAATTGCACAAAACGTGCAATTTCTCCTTTTGCCACAATGTTTTTCACTTTTAGTCATAGGTTATCCATTCAATTATGAAGATTTTCTATGTTTTGACAAAATACATTCAAAATCGTCTGCTGCAGAATTGTTGTATGAGGGAAAGGGTTAAGCTCATGTTACGGTTTGAGATCTATAGATCTGGTTTATAAGTGATAAATAACGCATTTATAAAACATAACTATTATCTTACATTCATCATTTTTCGCAGGTAAATTAACATCATGTTTCTTTATCTTGTCAAAGAGAAGCTCTGCACCACCACTGAAAGGAAACTCATAATTAATATAATAGTTACTTGACGGTTTTCACCTTAAGTAAAATTGGGTATGACTGATTCAATGATCCTCCAATACAAATGAATTGGTGTCCATGGGGAACACTTGGATTGCCAATGTTGGTGTCCTCCACTTGTATTTGGTGTCTTCAGGACAGTTGGACATTTCAAGTGTAGAATCCTGGCAAGGGTGTGTTCACTATGTTTGTTTTACTCCTGACAGAATGTTTCACCGAGGATTACTTTCATAGAAGGTGAAATTCTTTATTTAGATCTGTCATGAAAATCTGTTAAAAATCTTACTATACCTGAATTGGGTTATATATCTAATTGTCTTCTATGTCAGAATGTGACAAACTTAGAGAGGTACGAACAGACAAGACTTGGATTATGTTTTCGCAGTGTACCATCCTATGCCGGTAACATGCCTCTGTTAATAAACACTGCAAATGTTTAAGGAATGAGTTCTCTTCTGGTTGTTTCAGAGGCAATTCGCAACTCAATATACAGAACAGTATCTTGAATTACTTCATTCAACCAAATTTCACAAAACAGCAGAAATTTATAGACTTCGGGGTGATTCTGTCCCATTCAAAATGTCTCAACTCAAAGTTAGCTTGCAAAACAAATTACATTGAGTGTTATCTTCACTACAGTATAGTGTTATAACTTTGAAGAATCTTTATAATAGTTAATACCTAGAGTTTTGGCATTGAACTGCAGGGATGTAGAAATAGGGAGGGAGGCGGTAAAATCACACTCGTATTTAAGCATCCTCACCCAGCAATTTTTTCGGTTTGCCCCTTGTTGCCTATTGGGTTAGATCTTTTAACACCCGGCTACTTTAAGAATTTACCCTGCTTCTTCAAATCATTTATACACCCCTGGAACTGTACAGTAAATTATGTCACAATTCTTGTTGCACACATTTGGAAGTGTTCTATACAATTACTGGATGTTCCTTCTTATTCAAATAAATGACATTAGTCTATAGATAATAGATCAGAGACATTTTAATGTCTCTTGATGAATCTCAACAAGTGAACATGCTCAGGTGGATTTTGATTCAGTGGACAAAGGGGGTGACGGTCAAAACGTTGAATGACCAAAACGCCGAATTGATAAACAAGAACAAAATGGGAGTCAAAACGTCGAAAAGGAAAATATATTGTCTATTTTCTATAATTATGTATATACTATGCCATAATAAACAGTTTGTATGATTTGTAGTTAATTGAAGTGATATTTGTAATATTTAATAAGAGTTGTGTAATTAAATAAAAAGAATAAAGCGAGGGTTTACTACTTTTGAAACAATGTTTTCGACTTTATTCAATATAATTCTGTTTTAACTTATTCACCAGTATGTATTGAATATATGACATTGAGTTTAAATGTATTGTGAATATGTATAGGATGCACTGGAAATGATTTGATCACTCTTAGTATTTTGACCTTGTTTGATAGTGAAATTAGAGAAGCTAAGACGTAACTCTTTTCAGGGATCTTATATAAATATGTATATAAGATCCCTGCTCTTTTCAAGTTCTATATATGAGAAACGCATAGCAAGTGTGACAATTGAGGACTGAAACTGGTCGATTGACATGGAAACAAAGAAGGAATTTATTTAGTGTATTGTCCTAAGTGTAACCTACAAGGACATGATGACGTAACTGTTTCAGACGTTTTTAACCCTTTCCCTCATATAGACGCTTTCTGTCGCCTCTGCAGCAGGCGGCCTTTTGAAAAAAAATTACAAAAGAAGAAATTTTTTCTTTTCCACTTTTAGTCATAGGTTATCCATTCAATTAACAAAACAGCTTCAAAGTCGTCTGCTGCAGAATTGTCGTATAAGGGAAAGGGTTAAAGACAATAATCTTTCGAAGAAAACACGATTACACGATTACATAATTTTCTGTTCTGTTATAGTAAAACATCATATAGGTTACGAGATATTGTTGTTTATATTGTTTATTATGGTACGTATCAACGACAACAACAACACTTGTCCATATCGGGCCAACATCGTGTGAAATTATTTGAGTCAAAGATCAGGAAATACAGTTTCAATAATTCTTCATGTATACAGTAAAATATAGGGAGGTGTCGAAATTTATATAGGGTGTCGGGTCTTCCAAATAGGGACGGGTTGACTGGGTGTCGGGTTAACTGGCATTCGCTACCGTGGCTCGGCTTTTAAAATTTTATAAGATAGAGAACTTTTTTATTAATGGGGCAAAAAGGGTTACATTTCAAGATTTTTTTCAACTTTCTAGACTTACTTGCAGAAGCGGTCCTCTTCCTATTATTAATTTCTCCTCTTTGATGGGTATTGGACTCGCCTTCGCCTCTCCAAGTTTAATTATGGCTAGTTCACTCATTGTTTTGTTTCAACTTTCAGCTGTTTGCAAAATAAAACTAGGTCAAAAACGTGCACGATTTGTGGGTGTTCTAGGGTGAGATCGGTTGTATGCGTGGGCGTGCATGTAGGATAACTTACGATGTTGCAAACGCAATTGTATAAATGTTTATAAAATGTGATAAGACGAAGATATACGATAAATTTGAGTCAATTAGCATAGATTATTTTCTCCATTTCTCCATTACGACCGAATAAATCTCCAAACATTGAAGAATTTTTAAATACGAGCAAGGAAATATTTTTGTGGAAAGGAAAGATAATTATATTAAAGGATTTCTTTCACTTTATGTTTACAATAACGATTAACATAAAAATAAACAAGAGTTTGCTTTTTGTTGTTTTCAATGACTTATATATATGTCTGAGAAGAACGGAATTTACTTTACTACATCTGACAGATACTTGCAATTTATCCTTTCGCCACAATGTTTTTAACTTGATTCTATAATTGTTCTTTTCATTTTTTAAAAAGGAGTTTTCATATTCTTACATAATATTTTCAAATCAATTAACTTCAGCATCAGAAAACCTTTTCAATGAATTACATTGGGTCAAAAGGAGTGTGTATTAGCCCTACTGGCCTGTGAGGCATCTGCAATCAACTTTCCCGTGTTCAATACTCAGTCTAGATCTTTGGGGTGGGGGGAATAAGGCGTACAAAACATACCTTTTTTTACAAAAAAAACCCTGTCATCTTTCAACCAAACGCTATGATATATAAACAAGGTTTATTTTGTTGTTGTTTTCAATGACTTATTAGCACATGTATATGCCTTAGAAGCACGGAATTTATTTTATAATGCCTGTATGGCAGATTGTTTATGAAAAAAATTAACAATTACTAAAATTTTTGCACTGTCATATACAGCAGATGATTTTGAAAACATAGCACAAACACGTGAAATAATCTCTATTAATGAAGGTGTTGTATCTGAAAAAGTTGAAATATTATGGCAACCCTTTCTATCTCAATGTATTTACAAGTCATCTGCTCTAAATGGGAGGTACATGTATGTTGCCCTTGTGCTTTATTTAACAGATGCTGGTCATTGCTGGGACAAGATTTCCAGAGCCTAGCATGCTTAACTAATAACAGATGTTAACAGAAGGGACAGCAAACAGCATTTTTCACACTATAAAACCCCATAATTCAACCAAACGCTATGCATGTCATGGTGGAAAAAATTAATTCATAGAGATATTCTGAGTTCTGGGGTGGGGCTAGGGGTATAAAACATACCTTTTTTAACTAAAACGCTGTCATCTTTCAACCGAACGTTAAAATGGGGGTACCCAAAACGTGCGTCTCACAAGGGCCATGATGGCCCTAGATCATTCACCTGAATTATGCAATGTCATAAATTTCTAATGCAAAACACATCAAAACAATAATATATTATTGTTCTGACAAAGATTAAAAATACAACCTCCAGAGTTAACAAGCTTTCCTTCATTAAGTATGACCTATTTATACCTGATATGACCCATAAGCTAGCATGGACTAGACTTCATCAAGACAAACATTCTGGCAAAGTTTCAACTTGCTCAGCGTAAAAATGCGGCCTTTGGAGTTTTAACAATATTTTCCTTCAATTTGGCCTAGTGACCTAGTTTTAATCACATATTCTGAAGCAAAAATGCTGCTTCTACAGTGTTAACCCTTTCCCTCATATAGACGCTTTCTGACACAAAACGTGCAATTTCTTCTTTTGTCACAATGTTTTCCACTTTTATTCATAGGTTATCCATTCAATTATAGAGATTTTCTGTTTTCTGCTAAAATATGTTCAAAGTCATCTGCTGCATAATTGTCGTATGAGGGAAAGGGTCAAGAAGACAAACATTTTGATAAAGTTTCAACATGCTCCAGTGTTACAGTTAAGAACATCTTGAAATTGACAAATTTACCGTTCACGCTCCGCTCCGCTCCATTCCATTCCGCTCATAAAGCGTTCACTCATTCATAACATTGTGATTGCTTTTTTCCGTTCCGCTCAGATTGAGTCATGTGATTAGATTTTACCGTTCATTATGATTGTTTCGTTGAGAGAGCAAAATTCCGTTCTGCTCATATAGCGTTCCAACTTCGTTCCAATCACGCTCACGATCAAATCACGTTCCGCTGAGATTGTCAATTTCATGATGGTCTTAACTTTAAGAACATCTTAAAATGAACAAATTTACCGTTCAACCTCCGCTCACGTTCCATTCCGCTCATAAAGCGTTCTCTCATTCATAATATTATGATTGCTTTTTTCCGTTCCGCTCAGATTGAGCGAAACATTCATGTGATTGGATTTTTTCGTTCAGAGCGCAAAATTCCGTTCCGCTCATAAAGCGTTCCAATCACGCTCACGATCCAATCACGTTCCGCTCAGAGTGTCAAATTCATGATGTTCTTAACTGTAGCACTAATCTTTTTATGCAAATTGTTCAATTACTAGAGCAGAAGTCTCAAGATGATCTTTTCTAATCTCTTTCTGTCTGTCTGTCGATCCGTCGTTATCATTTACTTTCAGCTTCAAGCAACTTCTCCTTAACCGACGGACCAATTAATAAACATACTTCACAGAAATGTTCCTTTGTTGTTGTTCTTATTCGAATTAATATTCTATGTAGGTCTAAGTTGCTATGGCATCTGAATAATGGGGGTGCCTAAACTTTACAATTCTTCTTCTCTGAAAACACCTTTTTGATTCCAATGTAATTTGGTTGGTATGTTCCTTGGGGGACCATCTAAGAAAATTAATTATGCCATATTGACTGGTTGGAAAAACCGACGCCCTGAAAAGGGGCAAAATGACAAAACCTTAAAATTCCATTCTTAAGAACTTGCTTGTCTCCTCTCAGGATAATTTCATAGAAATGTTCATTCATTGACCCTCTATATAATTTGTTCAAGACATATTGATTGGTTGAAAAGCATAGCCACCAAGTATCAGAAAAGGGGCATGATGAACTTCTAGCTTCAAAGGGATTGATTGATTTGTGTTTAACACCATTTTAACCACCAGTAGTTCAGTCATATCACTGCGGTGGGTTCATGTAACATGTGTTTCTAGGCTTTCTCGCACCAGTATGCCACACAACACAGAAATTTTTCCTCTGCTGATCCTTTATCAAAATATTCAAAGACTTGCTCTCTTAATATTACAAATGTCATTTACTCTGTCACCTTTTTGCAGTTTCATTCCCACTTTATAAGCAATTGTCCATTTGCTACTAATACATCACTCAGGTGATCGATTAGGGCCATATTAGCCTTCTTGATTGTTTTTTACTTCCTTAAGCTTTTCTTTTGTATTTACAGTGTTGTAGATGATGATGTATGGTGGAATGCCAACACAGAACATTCCGTATGGTTTGATGCGATGGAAACATTTGGAGCCAGCGGAGGTAACGGATCCAGAGTGTGACAGCGGTGACGCTCCAATATATAAAGGTGCAAATATAAGTGTGGCTGAAAGTGCTGTTTTTATTCTGAAATTTGGTTTACGCCACTGCTTGAATGGTCAATGTCTCTCTGATCTTCTCATGTTGATTTCGATGCATTGTGCTACAGCAAATATGCTTCAATGCTTCACATTTATCGCCATCGCTTCAAGTCATTTTACAGACAACTTAAATCATCCCTTGTGTTCCACACTTACTGTACAAAATGTGAATTCCTTGTAAATACCTCCGAAAAGCAATGTCCTGCATGTGAAAAAGACTTAAATGAGACTTCATACTTTGTAGAAATTCCTATATTAACACAACTTCAGGTTTTTTTCAAGCGTTCAAGTTTTCATGTCAAATTGCAACATTGGAGATCTAAACCATATCAACTTGACTCTATAAGTGACATCTGTAATGGAGAGGTATACAAACTACACTGTGCACCAAAATAACATGTCGCTTATGTGGTACACTGACATTCTTTAAGTCCTCAAAGATCAGTAGCTGGCTCCTATTCCTTTCCATCAATGAGTTGCCTTACTCCGAACGCTTTTCACAAGAAAATTTACTTTTTGTTGGTTTGTGGTTTGGGAAGTCAAAGCCATCTATGACATGTTTATCGAAGCCTTTTCACGATAAATTGTTCAGACTGGTTTTAAAGTATTGTGTGAACAATGTTCAAACTAGTTAAAATGTTCGAGAAATGTTAATGTGTGGAACATGTGACTTACCAACACAATGCATGGTATTATATATGAACCGATTAATTTAAAAAAAAATGGATGTGCATCAAACTTGCAATCGTGTCCATAATGTTGGGTTTCTCGCATGCCGACCCAATTAATGTCTGTAGGAAAAGGACATGCACGAACTTTCCCATTTATTTGTGAAAACATCAATGACCCTAAGAGAACATATTGCGAGTTCCTTAAGCATGGAGAAAGGGCTGTTGTTAGCAATAAATCAGTATTTGCAGTAAAGGGCCCTTCATCAACATTCATTATATCATAAAAGGAAATGCAATAGATTACATGCACTGCGTGTTATTGTGGGTTGTTATAAGACTGCTTGTGCTATGGTTTGACCCCAATTTTAGTTCCATGTCATTTTCATTGTCAAGTGATGTGTCTATTGTTGACAGTGATTTAGCTAGAATTAGACCGCCCTACTTCATAAAACGCCATCCTCTTGACATCAATGAATGATCTATCCTCTAGAAAGCTTCAGAATGCCGAGCTTGGCTGTTTTATTATTATTCCATACCAGTACTATTTGGAATAATGAAAGCTGAATTTGTCCAACACTACCTTTTACTTGTTGAAACAACAATTTATTTCTTTAACTTGGATAACATAACAAATCAGAAACTTGAACATGCAGGAAACATGATTATTAAAATTTTTCGAATGTACATGTATGCCAGTCTTTATGGCCATCAACATAGATCAGCTAACATTCATCAGCTTCTCTATCTCGGAGACAATGTTCGACAATTAGGCCCTCTGTGGGTTTACTCTTGTTTCTCGTTTGAAAGTGTAAATGGAAAACTTGTTAAATTGTTCCATGGAACACAAAACCTTGTTATTCAAATAGCAAATGCTATATCATCAATTTTAAAATTGTCAATTTGTCTGATAAACTTACTACTGGATCTGCTGCATTTAATTTCTACACTAAGTTTACTGGAGTGAACCATCATTTCAGAGTCACAGAGACAATATTTGATGATGCATATGTAATTGGAAGTATAAAGTTATCAATTACACTTGATGTTCAGTATTTGTGTTGACTATGCAGTTGAAAAGTGCTTTACATTTCAAAGACTTTTGCTTATGAGTACTTTATTTCACTGAACTATGTACTATACCCGAGCCAGAAACTCATGTACTGTTGTATTCAATCACAATGGTGAAAGGACATTTGGGAAAGTACTGTTCTACCTAAAAGTTTATGTAATCTGCCATTGCATGGGATCAAATATTAGATTTGTTTCTTTAATTCAAGTAATGGATATTGACAATCAGTGTCCTTTTGTTGCACAAGACATTAACAAAGCAGAACTGAATCATGTTTTGACTGGTAGAATGTTCCCTGGTTGTATTGCTGTCAATATAGAAGACATTGTTGGACTAGGTCTATGTGTTGATGAAAATAATCAACATTTTTCCACATAAGGACGCCTTCTGACTCCTCTTTAGCATTCAACTTTTGGAAATATTGTGGAACAAGAAGGCCATCATGGCCCTATATCGCTCAATAGGTTTTATTCTATAAATATATTGAAAATAAGCAATGCCCCCTGGTGGCCATGCTTTTCAACGGATCGGATTAATTTAAATAACCTTGGTAAAGGGTCACCCAAGGAACCTGCTGTACATGAAGATTTTTTAGGTTTTCGCTGTATATATAAAAATATATATATACAAATAACGAAAACAAGTTCCACACATGGCCATGTTTTTCGACTGATTTGAATAATTTCAATAATTGGTAGAGGGTTCCCCGAAGGAACATTTATGCAAAATATTTTTTTTAATCGGGCCAGTACCTTTGGACTGGAAGTTTTTAAAGTTTTGGTAATTTCCCCTTTATCTGATGCCGCAGCAACCAAAGTTCTACTTGAAGTTCAATTCTTTGAATAACTTTGAAAGAGGACAACTTGTTCACATGTTCCACAAATTAACATTCCTCAATACTCCTGTGAAGTTATCTTGAAACCAGTCCGTCAGTTTAGTAATCATTTGTAGGAAATTATTAACAGACGACGACGATGGCTCTGAGTGATCACAAAAGCTCGCCTCGCACTGTGTACTATGGTGAGCTAAACAAGAGGGCCATGATGGCCCTGGATCGCTCACCTGATTATTTCTCCTTCACTTTAGCTATGTAAGCCCCGCCCCCCCCCCCCCGGGGGGGGGGGTGCATAGTTTCCGACAAATCAACTGATAGAGG
>JAUELF010262323.1:0-11274 GCA_031471495.1 Clinocardium nuttallii | reverse complement strand
CTTCTTTGTTTTAGAAAGGGTTTAACCCTTGCCTTTATATAGTCGACAGTGTGTCTACAACAGGTGTTATTATAATACCAGAGGGGGGGGAAGCACGAGATAATGCTCTAGATGAACACTCTCCTTAATCCCACGATGGTTTCACGTCCTCAATGGGTCCAGATACTAGAATTCGGTTTTGGCTTATATGTTTTTAAGGAATCCGCATAGGCCGGCTGGTCAAGCGTCGGGGAGCGTCAGAGTGCATTCGGAGCAAGGCACATTTCCTAGATTAGTACTTGTTTGTTTACCCAGGGATATTGGTAATATGTGAACTGTCGCCTTGATATTACTGGTATATTGTTGAAAACGGCGTATGACACAAATATAACGATGTTCAACATTTGCCTCATTTATCATGATATTTTGACAAAAATGCTTTTATCTTTACTTACTTCCGTTTCAACGACTTCATTTTTTTGGTTATATGGATTACATTTATTATCTTGTTTTCCACGAAGGGAGAGAGACACACTCAGCACAAGGTCTTGTATTTTCCTGCATCTTAATGAATCGTTTGTTTCGTATACCATTATATTTCAGATAAAATTCCCACAAAGATAAAAGAGAATAAAAGCTGAAGGCGATACTTGATATAAACCATGTTCTTTGCATCAATGAATCCGGAAAGTGCTCTAAAACATTTCAATAATATTATGATTTAATTACTCAAATTACTGACAAATAGAATGTGTGCATTTAGAAGCCGATTACGATAGCCTGGAATCATGAACGGATACAAAGATAAAGACAAAAAACAAAAAAATGAAGTTTAACCCTTTCCCACATTGAGCAAATATGCAGTAGACAACCTTGTCAAACATCAAGGTAAAAATGAAAAATCACAGTATATATTAAAGTTACTTTATTAGCAAGAGTTGAAAACAGTGGGACAAATCGAGAAATTGCTCGTCATGAGCAATTACTCCGTTTGCCACAATGTTTTTAAAAGACGTCGACTTCATATGCGTCTACCTGTGGGTAACTGTGTTGTAAGATTGATGAACCCTAACCCTTTTGTAAATCATTTGGTCACAATGTTTTCAACTTTATTTGACAAATAAGCTTTTTTTTATTGGAGATTGTTCAGGTTTTTGAAGGGTTAATATATAGGACAATGCTGTTTACTATTGAATTGATATATGTCTAAACTGAAGAAGAAAAAAATATATATAATGGAAAGTTTTATGGAACGTAAATAATTTTAGGTGGAACAACAAACATTTTAAAAAATGAGAAAATAGCTAATTTTGAACATTGTGCAGAAACGTTGTGGGAATATTTTCTAACCGTCTGCATTTTGTATGCGGGAAATGGTTTATATGTTATTTGTAAGCACCCGCCCACAGCACAGAGATTAAAATGAGAGAAATGTTTTAACCATTTGACGTATTTTTAATAACTAGTCCATACCTCTATCCTACATACAGCAACCCTGCAGCAGACAACATTGAAACATCTCTGATTAAATATGGAAAATCCATTCTTAAGAATTCTTAAGAAAATGAAAGTATGATTTTTGAATAGATTTGAAACCATTGTGGAAGCTTTGATATTGTCTATCCACGCATAATGTTCGCCGAGAACCTCTGCTACAGGTACTGGAGGGGACCTATAATAAACTAAGAGCTTTCAGCCCAATCCATTTCTCCATTGTATATTACTTTACTTTACCGATATAACCTATACTACAGTATTTGAGTATAACATGTGTTTAAACTAAAACAGTGCATGCCATTATCGCTCCCCTAAAGCAGAACCGGCCACATACTTCGAAGTATAATTTTTAAGTAAATTCATATAATAACCTTACATATTGTAACTGAATTGTATATACACGCGTACACATGCTATTTATGTTTGGATATTACAAGTACAATATCAGTTATGGTTTTGTTCCATGTACACTTGTGTGGTGTAAGGCAACACAATCTCAGATACGACAGCTCGCCACCGGCGGTTTCATCTAAATCAATACTGTTGTCAAAACCCTTTTTTCAGCAGGCAGCAGTGTGGGAGTTATGGGTGGCCTTTCTTTGATTTACTATTCTATTCGACCGGAAATCGTCAAATTGTCAAATGTATTCACACATGTATGCTGATGGATTTTACATCTTTTTTTGCCTAATTTATATATATATATATATATAAAGCGAAACAGTATCGTCATGTACTAAGTCCAATCAGCACGATTAACGGGAATCTGGTACAGGGTCACTGACGAAACATTTCTTCAAAATGGCATGGATTTGAAAATCGGCCCCCTGTTTTCGGAACAGAATTTTCTCTAAATTTAAAGGTGCTAAACTCCAGATTAGGGATAGTATAGTCGACGTTTTAAAACTGTCCAAAAGTTGTCTTGAAATATTATAATTCTGGCATAAAATTAGAGTAATACTTTCACTTTCCAGTACAATAATCATCTAAATATTGATATTGTTTGCTTCATTTTTACTGCGTGAACATACCTAGAGAATAATATAAACACGCAACTTGTGATAACTGTACTTTTAGATGATCCCATCATGTAAGACCTACAGATAATAGTGATCAAAATAGACGAGTTCTTATCTATGATGGGACTGTCATTGACGGCTAATACAATGCCCAGTTACCACCACTCACTGAATCTACACACCTGTTAAAAGATGCCATTGATCGACTGCTCTATTGCCGACTGTGAATAAGCCACCCCTGACGTGGATGCCATTGTGGCCGCAGCTCTAATCACCACTTATGCAACCATCCACAATGCCACCGCTTCACCTGCTGCTATCGTGAAGGTTGAACAAGTCAAACGACCAACCATATCATCTGCCGGCACCAGTGAGGCCTAGTCATATTTCCTATCCAGATGGACTGATTATGTTAAAACCACTAAGGTTTCCGGCAAGGACACAGTGATGCAACTGTTAGAGTGTTGCGATGAGCACTTACGAAAGGACCTTACTCGTACATCCGGGGGAACTTTAACAAATAAATCCGAGGCATAATTCATTAAGGTTATGAAGACACTCGCCGTGAGAGAAGAAAATACCATGGTTGCTCGGGTCACTCTTCACAATATGCGCCAAGACGGAGATGAACCGATTCGCTCATTTGGTGGCCGGCTCCATGGCCAGGCAGGAGTCTGCAACTGTGTTATCAAGTGCCCCAACTGTGATTATTATATACCTACTATGAATCAAAGTATTTGATTTGACGATGAGCAGTCACGTGTGATTCAATAAAAATGACTATTTGACTCCTCTTCGCTTTTATTCTAAAAATCACCCGGATCCATGCAAGCGTCATTATCAAGTTTGTTCAGCGCATTTCATAACAGGTAAATGCATTCTTTCAATTACCCTGTGTATGAAAACGATCTAGAGTATAATTTGACTACGTTCATTGTAATCAGTTTTAAGTAACCCCGCTCCACCCCGCCGACACACATACACCCTTTACTTTCTGATTAAATGAGATTTAAACAGAGACATTTATAGACACTGTGTTTACATGTTTCTGATCTAATAAACATAAGCATTTCGGTAGACTGAAGAACTGTTTTAAGATAAATCTGTAACCCTTTCCCACAAAAAGATGCTTTTATACGCCTATACAGAAGAAGACATTTGAACATTATTGTGTCAAAAGGAGAAATTGTTTCAGACTGTAAGATGAGCATTCCTCCTGTTGTCACAATTTTTTCAACTTGTTGCAGAAATGGATTCTGGAGATTTCGTATAACTAACATTCGGTTTAACTGATTATATAGATTAAGTGGGGTAGAGATTTCGTCTAAACCTAGTTAATATCGTTTATAGTACTTTACAATCTATATATCAATATGAAAGTATAAATTGACTGATATAGTGAATGACAACAAATAATTTCAATTGGTTTGACTATTTTATGGTTTGAATATGTAATATATATTATTTTATTGTTATCATTTGATTTAATATATTCAGGAGTTGTTTATATTGGAGATTTTGTCCTCGCCCCTCAATGTTTTAATTCCTTTTTCCACAATGATTTTTATTTCTATCTACTTGTTGCTTCTTATTATTAACATATATTTAACAGAACATAACACCAGTGTATAAAATAGAACATATGCAACAGCTTAATACATTTTGGCATATTTATATTGACAGGAGCAGAAGCAGATCTCTATGACACTACAAATCCAGACTGGTCCCCATCTCTACAAATGAATGCACCTGAAGATCAATCCAATCCAGAATCTGAACATAGTGCTTCCAAACAGCGCTACGAGAGAGCACAGGAAAAAGTCAAGAACAAGAAGGCTGCTAGGGCACTCTTAATTTCAGATACTCACAGCAATAATGAGGAACCAACTTTTCAGTCATTAGGTACAGTAAACTGTTTGGACATGACATGTAGATTTACCATACAAGGTACAGTAGCGCCAAAGTCATATGTTAGTATTGACAGTGAACCTGCTATAGCGGTTAAAATGCGTACAGAAATGTAGAGACCTTTGGCTGAGAACATGGCATTGAAAGCTAAAATTAACAGTAATGTGTTTACTCCTGAGAGTCTGAAGAATGAGGAAGAAAAAGTAAAACACCAACAGGACTGAGATTCCCAATACTTATGGCAATGTTCAACCTCATTTCTCCACATATTTCTAAGACAGCTAACAGCTCCTTAACTAAATTTGAAAAAAAATAATGCTGGTTGTGATGAAACTTAGACTAAATTTAAGTCAACAAGACCTTGGGTATCGGTTCCATATTTCAACAAGTTGTGCTTCAAAAGTTTTCGATGATGTGATACACATAATGTTTATTCGGATGAAATGTTTAATCTTGTGGCCAGAAAGAGAAGAACTGCAAATGTCAATGCCAATGGAATTCCGAAAATACTTTGGGGTCAAAGTATCAATCATTATTGATTGTTTTGAGATTTTCATAGAAAAGCCATCCAATTTACTAGCCAGAGCCGAGACATGGTCAAACTACAAACACCACAACACTTTGAAATTTCTGATTGGTATAACCCAACAAGGCGCCGTTTCATTTCTGTCAAGAGGATGGGGCAGAGTTTCAGAGAAGCATGTAACAGAACAGTGTGGCCTTTTATTTAAACGTCTGTCAGGAGATATCGTGCTAGCAGATCGTGGCTTTGACATCAAAGAAAGTGTTGGACTGTATTGCGCTGAAGTAAAAATCCCAGCATTTACTAAGGGGAAGAAACAGTTATTTATCACCATTAGAGATTGAGGCCACCAGAAAAATTGCGCACACACGTATTCATGTTGAAATAGTTATTGGACTTGTACGCAATAAATATACCATTTTGCAGAGTACAATACCAATGGACTACCTTCATTGCAGAAATGATTCAGTGCAAACTATTGACAAAATAACAACAGTTTATTGTGCATTAACTAACATGTGTGATTCGTTTGTTACATTTGACTGAGAACATAATTATACATGGAACTAAAAGAATATATTACTGCATAATCTGCCTTTTCATATATAATATCTGCTTGTAATGTAAGCCATTCCCACAATCCACACAATTGGCAGAAGACAACCTTTTCAAAACATTAAGTAGCGAATTGAAAGAATAAACATTGAGTAAAGTTTGAATACATTGTTAAACAATGAGAATTTGCTCATGATGAGCAATATCTCCTGTTGCCACTATGCAGGAAAACGATTTATATGCTCATAACAGAGCAGTACAACTTTTGCCACGATCAGTCTTTAAAATAATTATTATTCATCATCAATGATTTTTCATATTTGTTCATACATGAGTTGTATATATCATATGCCACCAGGCATTGATGCATTCGTTTCCAACTTGGAACAAAACAAGTCGAGTTTAAAAAATATATATGCATGATATTTAAATTTCTTTATAAATCGAAACTACTTGTATACATATTAATTTGATTTTGAATAAACTTGAACATATCCCTCGAAAAGAAAAGAGAGAAATTGCTCATAATAAGTCATTTCTCCTTTTGTCACAATTTTGTTCAAAAGTTGTCAGCTGCATATTTGCTGGTTAAACATTGTGGGAAAATGAAACAAATTATTGTACTTTCATTTAATAATTTATATAGAGTCTCCATACAAAGCAATAGGTTTTTTTTCCACATTTTTTTCCACTTAATTAGATTATTGTTCTTTCATTAAATAATTTATAAAGAGTCTCTATACTTTGGTCAAAATGTTTTCAAAATATTTTTCTGCAGATTTGTTGTCTGTTGAAAAGGTTTAAAAAATGAAAAGAAAAATGAAATAAATTGTCTTGATGGCAGTGTTTCTGCTTCAGGGCTTCTAAATGAATAAGTACTTTGTTTATATTAATTTATTCAACCCTTTTACATGTATGACAAATTTAGATTCTATCTCTGCCACAGAATTGTTTTGGAAACATGGTGACAAAAAGCGAAATTACTAGTAATGACACATTTCTCTGTTTGTCATCCTCTTTTCAACCTTATTCATTATTTCAAAATTTTCTTTTTTTTTCTTTGTTGCATTTGCTGTGTACATTCCTTACAAAACCACTGGCCCTTTGGTACATGTTTAATTCCAGCGCACTTAAAATGAAGCCAAACATAAGGGCAGTTTTCATTGTCACAACCAATAATATCATCCGACTCTTTGTAAGAAGTTTGGCAAGTACAGATTATGTCTGTTACGGGCAAGTACAGATTATGTCTGTTACGGGCAAGTACAGATTATGTCTGTTACGGGCAAGTACAGATTATGTATGTTACGGGCAAGTACAGATTATGTCTGTTACGGGCAAGTACAGGGGCAAGTACAGATTATGTCTGTTACGGGCAAGTACAGATTATGTATGTTACGGGCAAGTACAGATTATGTATGTTACGGGCAAGTACAGATTATGTCTGTTACGGGCAAGTACAGATTATGTCTGTTAAGGTGGAATTTGTAGATGTACTGATACCGTTATTCAAACATGTGTTCCCTGATGTTATTTGTGGGGATGATATAAGTGGCCTAGAGAAGAGCTTGTCTACTAGCTCTGAAAGCACTGCCAGCTTAAAAAAATGCTCCGACAGATTGACCATTTCTTCACAGAAACCCTCGTTTAGCATTATTCGCTCGGTGAAATAGTCTGCCTGAGTCCAAACTACAACATCACAATACTCCTTGATTGAAAGTAATAATTGGCACTGAATTTGGTAATAATATGTATGGGACCTTTTCAAACTATATTTGTCATTTATTTTCTCAAAATATCCCCACAACGGTCACATGACACAATTCCATCATGACTCGCACCCATGAAAGGGTATTTAGGGTTAATAATCAAACCACTATCCCTCCACTGAAAGTTAACATGATTTTCCGACATGCTTCTGATGTAGACTTTCTTTGCATCTTGCTCATGGTCACATCCCCATTGTGTTTGTATTGATGTGAATATCTTTGAAGTGGGATAGCATATGGCTTTCAACAAACTTTTTGACGGATTTTCAGCAAAAGTCCTGCACACTGCTTTAATTCTTGATGCAGTTATTCGGCATGTCCTAAAACTGAACCATTTCTTTATTTTGGATTGTCCATGAGTGTCAATTTCACAGTTAAGAGCTTCTTCCTTTGTCACACTAATTGTGTCAAACACTTTTTTACACTGTTCAATAAGTATTCCTTGGAAACTGATGCATACTTATCATCATACAATTCAGACAGAACTTTTGGATATCTTTTGTCTAAGGCTTTTGGTTTTAAATTATTGGCATAACCTGGAACAAGTGATAACAGGACTGGCTTCTTTCCTCTCATACTCAGTTGAGCATATAACTGGGAGAGTTCATCTTTAGTAGGTTCAGTGGCATTTGGAAGCCTCCTCTGCTTGAGCCCTGGTGTTAACTGCATACTTGTTATAGCATCATCAAGTTGTCTCTTTTTAGTTTTAGCTGATGTGAAGTCTATTTCTTGAACTGTTTATTGACTGACCTGAAATGCAATTAAATGAAGAATATATAAACAAATGAAAATGCTTTGACACTCCCTTTTCACTCTCACAGCAAATCTGCTGCAGAAAAACCTTTTGACAAAACTATAAAAAAATCCATAAATAAGTTTAATTAACAAAAAGACCTGAAAACATTGCAGCAAAAGGTGATGTGCTTGTTTCGAGCAAGTTTTAATTTTTATTTTCTCAAAAGTTATCAGTTGCAGTTGTCAGAAAGTGTCGACATGCGATTTAGGGAGTTAAAAAATTTTCAAATTTGCATGGCTGATTTGGTACATGACATTTGCTACATTAAATTTGATGAAAAAAAGACATGATGTTAGCCAATCTTGGATTTGAACACACAACCCTTTAAGTGACACCCAAGTCATTACCGGGGCTAACTCAGACTAGCTCAGCTTTTAAAAAAAAAGGTCAACATTTGTGTGCATCAGATTCAGAAATGGTATATAACAAAGTATATGAGGCAAAGGCTTTATTTTCCATTAGCTTTGTAAACAATATGGCAAAAGGAGAAATTGCTCATTATGTTAAACATCCTCTTTTACCACAATGTTTTCAAAGGGTGTCTATATGTGGTCCAATCCACTCACGTTTTGTTGTCAGAGACATATGATGACAAATTAAACATACAGTAAACAAGATTTCAACAACATAGCAGACCAACAGTTGCATTTAGAATACAAATACTGAACAGTTGATGTAACAACAAGAATAAGTATCAGTGTTTCATACAAATAGAGGAGATGTTGCTTAATTAAAGCCGTATGTAAAATTAACTATGAAACAAATATTTACATTCGACACGGCTGATGGAAGTAACCAATATGACTTCTCCTCTGTCACTGTTTTGCTATTCCTGATCTTAACAGCTGCTTCCACGGCAAACAGAAGGGCCCCTTCATGAGAGCAAACTTCACCAATCCATGCCATACACGTACAATGACCTGATCAAACATTGCGGTCACGTTCAACAATCAACCATGGTTTTAAGCAGGCATCGTTCATTCTCTGGGAGTGTTCAACCTTTCCTATGAGAACACTTTTATTGCCGACAAGAGAGTGTCTAATATCCAAAACCCATCCGCTTATAAAGTAATTATATCCTTGAAGGGACTTGTAGGCTTTAAGGTCTGCTAATGTGTACGCACTGTGTATAAACTAACTAGTTCACGATGTCTGGGTAGGATACCTCGGGCCATTTTGACATGTCAGTCGAAAATTCACTTTTGCTCATTTCGTACGGGTCTTTTTCATTTACGATCTTCAATTTGTCCAAATACCTAGAGTATTATTTAGTAATATCATCTAAAGTATCCAAATATTTTTCCTTCTGAACAAGACGAACCTTTTCACTCATTTTGAATTAAACTTAAAAATATCTGTTAAAATCGCTATCGTTAATGTAAACAATGTAACCTATGACTCTTTGTTCGGGATTCTTTGTTATTGCCCGTCAAGATGGCACCCGAAGTAAGAGTTATGGGTAAAATAGGCCGGATGGAAAACAATGTATAGTGTGATGATTCCTGAAACATAAAAATACACAGGAGGCGAAACATAGCGTTCCGGGTGAGCCTGCGCTGCATGCGTAGGTTGATCCGAGTCGATACCTTACGAAAAGTTCACAGTGTTGTTATTCTCGTTGAACAGCTCAATTGAATTGATAGAAAGTAAAGAGTCTCGTTAGACCATGCATATGCAAAGACAAAGCGGTATCTTTATGGTAAGACGTGGCTCATCTCTTTATGTATATTTCATATCTCTTCACGCATCTGCAGCAGCCGACGTTTGAAAACATTGTTGGAACATGAGATATTGCGCTATTATTCCATTTCCCACAATGTTTTCAATATTGCATTTGGAGTATGCGTCCAGTTAGTCAGAAGTTTCATTCAAATTTGAAACTTTCGAAGGAAACGACTAAAGTATAATATAAGGTGCATGTATGTGGCACCGTTTGAATGCACTTCTTCATTAAATGTTCGTGTATTCTGAGCCACGTTTGGAGATGGGATGTCTCAATGAATAGACTATACAAGACTGCACTTGACTATACAAGAATGCACTTGACTATACAAGACTGCACTTGACTATACAACGAACGATGGTCACAGTAGAAACGTCAGAAAATGCGGGGTTGCTCTTTTGTCAAAAAACATCAATGAATTCAAATATACAGGTTTTAGATATTGAGGATGAGCGTATTGTAGGCATATGTTTGCAGTATGATGCTAACACTTGCTTGCTATTTTAGATTTCAAATACATTTGCATGTACCTAGCAGTAACCACGGTTATGAGTATTTTAAGACATTTATGAATAATATTTTAACTATGAAAGAGTCTTCATAATAGATGTATCGGCCTGTCTGGGTTATATGCTGGTGACACATTCTCATGAGACTGAATAGATGTATCGGCTTGTCTGGGTGATATACTGGTGACATATTCCCATGGGACTGAATAGATGTATCGGCTTGTCTGGGTGATATACTGGTGACATATTCCCATGAGACTGAATAGATGTATCGGCTTGTCTGGGTGATATACTGGTGACATATTCCCATGGGACTGAATAAATGTATCGGCTTGTCTGGGTGATATACTGGTGACATATTCCCATGGGACTGAATAAATGTATCGGCTTGTCTGGGTTATATGCTGGTGACATATTCTGATGAGACTGAATAAATGTATCGGCCTGTCTGTGTAATATATTGGTGACATATTATTATGAGACTGAATTAATGTATCCGCCTGTCCTGGTTATATATTGGTGACATATTATTACGAGACTGAATAGATGTATCGGCCTGTCTGTGTAATATACTGGTGACATACTATCATGAGACTGAATAGATGTATCGGCGTGTCTGGGTTATATGCTGGTGACATATTTAGATAAGACTGAATAGATATATCGGCTTGTCTGGGTTATATACTGGTGACATATTCTGATAAGACTGAATATATGTATCGGCCTGTCTGTGTAATATACTGGTGACATACTATCATGAGACTGAATAGATATATCGGTTTGTCTGGGTTATATATAGGTGACATATTCTGATCAGACTGAATATGATTATCGGCTTGTCTGGGTTATATTCTGGTGACATATTATCATGAGACTGAATAGATGTGTCTGCATGTCTGGGTTATATGCTAGTGCCATCTTATCATGAGACTGAATAGATGTATCTGCCTGTCTGGGTTATATGCTGGTGACATATTATCATGAGACTGAATAGAT
>JAUELF010262322.1:0-20455 GCA_031471495.1 Clinocardium nuttallii | reverse complement strand
ATTAGGTAGTATGTATACAGAGACAGACGTTAACACTTTCATAACGTTCAAGGGGGTTCTGACAATCACTTGTATTAGGTAGTATGTATACAGAGACAGACGTTAACACTTTCATAACGTTCAAGGGGGTTCTGACAATCACTTGGATTAGGTAGTATGTATACAGAGACAGACGTTAACACTTTCATAACGTTCAAGGGGGTTCTGACAATCACTTGTATTATGTAGTATGTATACAGAGACAGACGTTAACACTTTCATAACGTTCAAGGGGGTTCTGACAATCACGTTGATTAGGTAGTAGGTATGCAGAGACAGACGTTAACACTTTCATATTAACATGCGCATTCGGACTCATCTGCAGAAGACGACCTTTGACAATATTATGACAAAAGGGAATATCGTTTATTATAAGTAATGTCCCCTTTCTGTCAACTCTTTTCAATACTACTGTGTTCGCTTAGAGAGATTTTCTAAAGATACTTTCTAAGTCGTCTGCTGCAGATTTGTCTTACGTGTAAAAGGGTTATTCTTTGCAAATAACAAACACCATGTGGTTCATTTACGGTGTTGCCCATAACACAACCAGGTTCATTTACAGTAACGCAACAATATCCATTTTCAACTGCCACCGCTTAGAATAGTTTAAAGTCTCGCCGAGAGAGTTTCCATCACGTTTTCAAGCAGTCATGTTTTAAGTTAGAAACAACTGGTAACAGGTCGTCTCAGTTTAATACGTTTATCTGTTATCTGACGAGAAGCTTCCATGTAACCCGTTAGAGTGAATTGACATCTCATTACGGTCTGTCTGATCTTAATTTAAAATAGTTGTAGAAAATGCAGAAAATGTTCTCCGTTTTTTTGTTTGAAAGACTTTTAAAATATCAGATGTGTAGGCCAGAAAAGATATAGAGAGTGCAACTTTTATCAACGGAATTAGATTGCCTTTATTTCATTACAGCCGCTAAATTAAAGTTGTTCGGTTTTAACTGTATTTCCTTATATACATTAGCACAAACCGCTATGTGGTAATATAATTCGACACGAGGCCTTCTCCAGAACTTCTAAACAATTTCGATAGACTACGCTATGCCAATCTTGAAATGAACCGTCTCGCGAGAAAACCAACAATGTGGTCTCTGCGTAGAAGTGTCGACCCTTACCGCGCATGTTTACTCGGATAGACACTATTCGCCTTTTATTGATTTTTATGTTTCAGGAACCTTTACTCTATACCTCTATCCCTCGGAGACGGAATGTGTCGGCCAGGATCAGTATGCGCGGACAGCGCAGGCTGATCTTGTCGACACATTACGCAGATGCCATTATTTTGGTTTTCTCGCGAAACGGCTCAAATAAGAACATGAAGTCTGATGGAGCAGGGAGTGAGAACGGGCGTCCACTGTTCGATCAGTCTCTGTACGTGGTAGTTGTGGCGAAAACCCTTTGGGAAAGGAACATTATCTAGCCCAGTACTGACGATCAGTCCCTTACAGATCTCGGTCAAGTCTTCGGTCACCGTGATATCCATACAACTAAACTGCTGCTTCGGATGTCGGGAAATCACAATGAAAGAATCACAACACATATTCGAAATGGATTACAAAAGTTTTTATACTTAAAAAATATACAAAATCGACACTTTATATGTTCGACAAATGCTTTTTAAGATACATGTTCAAGACTCCGTGATTCGGGTTATTTGTTGTTAAGCGGTTCAAATACTTCAAATAATTAAAAAAGATTAACAATAATTTGACAGACTTTATGTATAAAAGAGGTTGCAAGAAATATGGGCTACTTCACGTGAAAGAAGGTCTATTTGCATCTCCGTATACTCATAACATACATGTGTATATGCGTAGTTTTTAGTCAAAGCATACAAGCAGGGATTCTTTACATATTATATGCGAGTTCTTTAATCTATGATGAGACTGCTTAAATACATAGGTTTTACCAGATACTTCACATTTATAAAATGCAACAATGTTTTCGTCTTAGCCTGCCAGGACTTGCTTCAAGTATAGTTTATTCATATAGTAGCTCTGACATTCGCATGAGGGATGCGATTTGCCACAAGGCCGTCGTTAGATACCTTAGCCGCGAGGAAGCAATACATTACAATTCCAGGATGACATTTCCCTTTCATTGCTGGTGTCATTCCAAAAGTATAAAGTTTTATACGAGTTATAGAGCTATAAAAAAAAAAGTACATTTTAGGTTCTTAAATCCTTATTTGACTTTCAAACCCTATGTTGTTGGTACTCAAAAGTATCGTCTCAGTGTGACAACTTGGCAAACTAGTCTTAAATTGATTCCCATCAAATTTTAGAAATTAGTGACGAACCAGATCAGTCGGTAACTTGCATGTAGTAATCATCAGCTAATAACAATTGCCTAAACGCCTGGCTCATGTTTAATGTAAGACTGGGCAACAGAAGTCAAAAAGCAGATTGTGTTGGGTACTGGTGAGAGAGAGCCAGAAAGCACGTGATTGTGTGAACTGGTCGACATGATTTTACTGAAAATCGGCTGAATCAATCAACCATAGAGTGCCAGTGTGTTGTTTTATTACCGTGAGTGCCAGTGTGTTGTTTTATTACCGTCAAATTAGTAAATGATTGAAGGACCCAATGCGCTAATAATAACATGTTCCCTTTCGTATGAATTAAAGATAGTATCGACAAAGATAGATATGACTTGCAAAGTTAAAAACGGACTAGTCAGGCATTGTAAATGTTTGAAACAGTTATATAAAAATAAAAGAATCAGGAATACAGTCACTCGAAAGGCGGACTTCGAACATTTCATAGCTGATATCAGGGACGTAGAGGGATCTTATCTACGTCCCTACTGATATAGACCAAAATTTGAACTGTCAAAAACCACAGGAGGCGAAAAGTGTCTATCCGGATAAGCCTACGCGGCATGCTTTAGCTGATCCTGGACGATACTTTACGCAGAGCCCACAATGTTAGTTTTCTCGCGAGACGGCTCAATACTGATCCTGTTACAAGGGTCGATTTACCTGTGACGTTACTCTAATGCGATTGAATTATCCCTAGGGGGACATTAAATTTGACAGATTGGAATATTTACTTGAAGAATATTTCTTGTATCCTTGGGGCATAGACAATAAGAGACTTTTAAGTCCGTGTAAGAAACTATTGTATTCTCTATTATACTTCTCTTTTCAGGGGTATTGTTAATCGTTAACCATATAAAACAGGAAATTATATGAAATAAGAAGAACAATAAGTTTTTTTAGATAAATATCGAGATATATTCTCATTCGTGTCTATAAAAGCAGCTATAAACACTCGAGTGCCTCTTGTGAAAATAACACTTTACAGTAGATTCGCGATAACTCGAACATCTTATGATTCGAATACGAGCCATCCAACGAGAAAACCAACATTATGGTCTCTGTGTAATGTATCGAACCTGATCAGCCTGTCGACCCGGCTAACCCGGATAGACACTTTTCGCCTGTGGATTGTCTGTTTCAGGAATCATTACTCTATACATGTACCTGTATTCCCCCTGAAACGGAATGTGTCGGCCCGGATTAGCGTGCGTGGATTACGCAGGCTGATCTCGGTCGATACATCTCGTGGGTGCCATAATGTTGGTTATCTCGTCGAACTGCTCATAGGTCGCTTTCAACTCGAACTAGTCCATCGAACGGTTTGTCTTTTGAAACACAGTGTAGCAGTACCTACTGATTAGATTCTGTTATAATGATTAGAGCGTCCCGTTTTGGAGCTGCTGACCAGGGTTCGATCACTTGTCGGCTCGTACAAAATACATAAAGATAAAAAATGGTAGTTAATTGATTTTCTCCTCAGCGTTAAGGGATGCAAAAATAGCATAACGGTTTTCTGATCGATGATTTGATATACTGGTGATTAACCAATATAAGGAAAGAGGGTGATATAACTGAGTTATCGTGTGAAAATGGCGTAACGCGCAATTCGAAAAAAATCACTTTCGGGAAAGACTCGAATTGTTAAAGCAGCGATGTATGGTTTTAATGTGGTTCAAATTGAGCGAAAACTGATGACTCGACACTTGGTGACCAGGGGAGATTCAGATCAGTCTGCGTCTCTCTGCAGTCCGGACGGGTTTTCCTCTGTTTGCAATCGAGAGGTACATACATCCTACTAGTCTCTAGAGAATAACTTGTACTGAGAAACGACTAAATAATATTATAATGTGTATGCTATTAACATAATTTAAAGAATAAAGGAACAAAAAACCTCCCAATGTCGGTTTTCGTGTCACGTAGGTTTAATACGTAAGGTCACGAGGTTTAATACGTAAGGTCACGATGTTTAATACGTAAGGTCACGATGTTTAATACGTAAGGTCACGAGGGTATACCATTGTCTAGTCGTCGTTATCTATTTGTAAGAAGCCAGAAATTCTTCAAATATTTTCTAGGAAAACAATATGTAGAGTAGAAAGCTCTTTCATCTACATAAATCAGCGGAAATGGATAAACATCACATCAGCTTAAAAGCGTTTCATGTATCTACTCGAAACTACGGATTCGTTTTCGACAGAGACAACAATGGGTCTATACTTATTATTTGACCTCATTCTTGGGAAGTAAAAGTAGTTAGCTTGCGTGGACAGTTGAGATCTTGCGTCCGCACAGTTTGTTCAGTATGGACATTGTTCACATATCACTAAGGTAAGCCCGAAAGAAAATGCTGGCATGATGTTGTGAACATTCATTTGTCAAAACTGCCAACTTGTACATGTTCCCACGGGTTGCCTTATTCGAGCGATAAAGGGTCTTCCATAGCTCTAGATAAAGGTCTAAAATCTTTATTTTATATAACCCTTTATTTTCGGTACTCAAAAGAATCGTCGCAGTGGGACGATTATATTGAGAACCTACATCACAGGGTTTGGTTGGATAATTTGAGAGATATTGTGTGAAAATGAGCTGTATATCCCTCCTTATCTGGATCTCTGAAGAATCCGTTACGGGTTTCCTTCACGATACATGGTCTTGACACTAGTTCTTCTCAAAATGGCATCTTTAAATTACATATACCCTCTTTATAATTAATGTATATTGTTTTATGGCGCATCGACAGCTAAGGTCATTTAGCGCGCAATTAAATTTAATTATTCATGATCCCTGGGTAAACAAACCAGCACTATGCTAGAAAATGTACCTTGCCCAAGGACACTCCACCATGACCGAATTGCCGCGACTGGGGATCGAACCAATACCCTCTTTATTACAGTATCTAGATGGCCACCTACAAGGATACTTTCAATGAGAATAAACCTCTAAAAGCAACATCCATTGAGCAACAGTAATACCTTACACAGTATATGACCTCTTAAACCTTTCCCACAAACAAACGCTTGTTGACGCCTTTGGGACAAGGGGATATCTTAAAACGTTTGTGGCAAAATGAGAAATTGCTCATTATACTGTTCATTTTTCAATAATAAATCGTTCGTCTATATAAAGAGAGTTTCCATATTTGTAGCTATGTGTGCTGCGTATTTGTTGTATTTGGAAAAGGGTTAAAAATAAAAAGTAATAAACCTCTTCATAACAGCACTTAAATGTCCACGCATAATAATATTTTTTATAAGAGTTAACCTCTCTAAAACAACCAATATCTCTGGTTCCGCCCAATGTTCCCTTAGAGAGTTTGCACCGGACACTAACATCTGATGTTGCCCTAGAGAGGTTAGGCCGTACACTTACATATTGTTATCGAAAGATACATCTAGGGCCTTGTACTATGTATGAATAACTGAGCTAAAAGTCAAACTTGTGACACCAGGATCGATACCCCTCGACGTTACCGACTTATCTATTCAAGAAGATCCAACAGCAGAAAATTAATCTTCTCATCATCACGTGTTTACAAAAGTGAAATATGTCGTAAATTTCGAGAAAGAGTCTGGAAAATGTGAGAAATTGTTAGAATGAAACTGATCTGGCTTCATGGCTTATCAGCTGTCTGTCGGCTTGTAATTCTCAACCCTTGTCCCGATAAAAAATAATAATGGGAGGTATTCAAAAACATGGCGAATTTAAGATACACGAGTATCGTCGATAAAATGGATATATTAACATGGTGTTTTGTGTCTGAATCTTTGTGTTCAGCATATTGTCATGAAAAATTGAATACTTTAGATTGTTGAAATGCATTGTAACCACGTTAGAAATAAGTCCTTTAACATATTCAGCTGAAATTCAATTTTTGATTTTAGCGATGAATATGCTATATGTTAAATACAGTGTAATTCTTTAAAAGAGATAATGGAGACCTGACTTTAACGGTAGAACATGCATTCGATTTTGATTGATTAAACCTTTTTTTATTTTTGGGATTGAATAGTTTTTCATCATAGTATCTCATATCATGGCTAAACGATAATTGGAGAGGAGTGGCATTTGGTATCAGCATCTAATTGTATATTTGTTTATATTTACCTCTATCCTTCATACAACCAATCGCTTTCAGACAAGCCGAAGCGCCTGGAAATGATCAATACATCGGACTACATTTGTTAAAATAAGTTCAGTGAACTTTGTTACAAAATGAGAAATTGCTCATCATAAACAAAACTGTTTTCAACTGTCGTCTGTTGTAGATTCGTCAAACTGCAACTGTTCGACGTAAAGTTTTAAATAAAGCGATTGGCTTGTTCTTAATACTATAACAAATGATTCCTTTTTATCCAAAAGTGATGTATGCCAATTGTATTGTATTAATTATATAGTATAGGTGAAATCTCGTTTCAATGAAGTCTTCCCAAAATGTATGTACAAGAGTAGGACCTTTTGAAATGTTTTAAATTAGGTTTTTAAGAATTAATATATGTGTGTCTCGATTCAAGCGGACATTGAAGACCTTTAAAATGGTAATAATTGCTGTCCTTGGCGCTCGGGGTTGCGGGGTTGCTGGGTAAGCATAGCGACTGACTGGCTTGTGTCGAGATACATGGACATGTAATAATAATGATAACAGTACTTGTAACTTAACACAAAAAAACACCGTGATATAACTGACCTAGTGTAGAAAGCGGAATTAAACACCAAACAATCAAGCGGACATCTTAGTGCTGATACATCAGCCCTAGTTGTAACCTCGTGGATCCGAATCCACAAATGAAAATTAAGTTTCTATAAAGTAGCTATTTACCAAGCTGTTTAAAAAAACGCAGGGTATTATGTAATAAAGTGTTATTTTTCGCTTCACGTATTGCGTTCTTAACGGAGAGCGGGTACGTGTAGATCTAACCGTTACTACAAATTTACTTCGAGCACTCAGCCACGACTGCACTCTTGGGGTGTTAACCCTTTCCCACATACAACAAATCTGCAGCAGACGACTTTGAAATCGTCGACTCGAAAATATGGAAAATCTCTATGATTGTAGGTATTATTATTGAAAAAAGTCGAATGCTGCATATGCGTCAAAGGGCATCTACATGTAGGAAAAGGTTAAAACACAACAGTAACTACCGAGGAGAACGCACATTTCACGGTTTATGATCCTGTATATATATATAGTTTGGGATGAAATATAAAATATATGCGACTGCCACGACCTGACTTGTCTGAACTGCTCGAAACGGTGATAAAAGCTCTGCCTTATGCTTCAGAGACAATAAGGGTCTGATACGGCAGACGGGCATTGTATGAGAGAATGTCAGATCTTTATCTTCGAAATGTAAAGTGGAAGTAATTAACTCGAGTAGGAAAACTGTAGTGGCCTGTACCTGTTGGGTAAACACTTCGTTCTTTCGACCAGAGTGAGTAATCACAAACGTCACGAATAGCCTGAACACTGGCCATAGTGTAATGCTTAATTTCAAAAACATATGTTTTCTCGTTCACTTGTTGCAAAGATCCATACAAGTGTTTCAGAAGATGTCCTCCAATTAACCCTTTCCCACATACAACAAAACTGCAGCAAGCTACTTTGAAATAATCTGGGCAAAAGTGTGGAAAGTTTAAATATTGAATAGAGTTGAAAATATTGTGATTCGTTTTGAGAAATTTCTTCTTTTGTCATAATTTTTTTTTAAAAAGTCGTCAGCTTCAGAGGCATCGGAAAGCGTCTACATGTGGGAAAGGATTAAGATGTGTGTTATATGCGTATTTCAAAGATTTCTATAAATAGAAGTTTAATACATTGAAAACGTGGCTCTCTCTATACTGTAACAATTTACTCGTTTGTATTTGGTATTGTATCTATCACAATTCTATCAGAAAAGCTTCGAAATAAGCAGTCTATCATTTCATGCTGATATTATTAGAAAATCGGTTGTCGATCTCGAATGCCTCCGTTGTGTTTCTTTATTTTTGTCACATATTTATTTTTTTGAGTTTCTGTATAAACACTTATCTAATTTCCTTTTAAGGCCGACAAGGGAGGTAATAATTGTATTGAGTTTAAACATATTTCATTTCCCATATTTACATCATTAACATATATATATGCAATACATCGTTTTATGTCGGATTAGCTAGCAAGACTTGTGGGGTAACAATTTAAGCGGGTATTCTCCGTATAGTCCCAAACAAAACTATATGCGCACTGAGAAATAGTTCAAAGAAGGCGAATACAACGTGTAATTGTGTAATTTACTTCTTAAACGCACAGTTACTTTTGATTTTTATTTCTGTGATATATATCAAAATCTTTCGAGAAACAAAAAAGACATATCTTAATCTAGAGGGTTAAGACTCTTATCTCAGCTGCAACAGCGGTAATGTTAAGGACCTATAGCTTTTGTTTCCACTGTTTACGTGTTACAATAGTATCTGGTTGCCTAATTCAATTACGGAGTACAGGTGCCTGCTATAAAGAATATATTTAACGCTATCATTCTTACGTCATTCAGTAGTAAACTATGCTTTTTGAGTGGCTAGACTTTTCAGACCACGTCACATGCAATATTAAAGGAATTTGCGACCAAGATCAGCTGTCACTCCGGGCAATCTGATCACGAACCTCATTTTTGACTTTAATCGGAGAAAAGGAAGAAGTCATAATTGTATTTATTTGAGATTTAACCCTTCTCCCACATACATCAAATGATGTAGATTACGTCTAGGCAAAATCACAGAAAATGTGTTTAAATGAAAGAACAATAATTGAATAGAGTTGAAAACATGATGACAATTGAGCAATTTGTGTTTTTGTTGCAATGTTTTCAACAAGCCGACACCGCAGATGCGTCAGAAAGCCTTTATATGAGGGAAATGCCATTTATACGCCATTTCAACAACTTTCATTCATATAACGGCGGTACATTTACTTACCCATTTGTTTCTTGTTCGTGTCATATCAGTACTGCACGCATCATCCTTATCAAGCAACATGCTGCTTTTCAACATAGACGTTCACGCCAATGGTAGATGACGATAACGCTTGTCGCATTGAATTCTGTCAAACATGTAAAATAGTATTGGATGGACTGTGGCTTGAACTCGCAACTCTTGGAGTGACAGTCTGCGTCGCTACCGACTGAGCAACTGAGACTCGGAGAAAGTAGTCATACCTTTCTGGGAATGGTTTTCCCGCGTCGTTACTAATATGATATCATGTTAGTGTCTTGTGGGAAATAAGATGATATTATTGTTTTTTCTGTAACAATTTATTTCCCTTGAACTGCCCTAATCTATCGAACTGACATAGTTTTAAGACAAGTAAATGAAAACAAAAAATATTTCTTCTTGAAAACGAGTAATAAATAAGTTAACAATACCATCGCTACTGCTATTTTAAACCTCCTTCTCATTTAGATCAGTTAGATAAGCATGTTTTTCTGTTGCCCGACAATGTTTTCAAACGTCGTCTGCAGCAGCGGGATGAGAGCGCGTCTATAAGTAGGTAAATGTTTCAATGTTTATCAGCAGAAAGGTAAGCATCGGAGAATCATTATATCGAAAACCAGAAAATATAAAGATTTACAGTAAGTTGTGTCAAACAATTGATAAGTGTTATCTTATTAAGACATATTGATGGCTCTAAATCTATACGGACGTAACATGTTCAAATTGAGAGTCTATTTTTAAATCAATATGTCCAAGGATTAAAGGACCAGTACATCCAAATATGGAGAGAAGGTTGTGCAGAGAATAATAAACTTTTGTATGTTAATGACTATAAACCAAATTTCGGTTTGGAATCATATATAACTGTAATTAGTATAAGTTAATTCAGATCGATCATGTTTAGCTATGTTTAGAAGTTCATCTCATATTCTTATGGTTGAAACATGCAGGCATTGTGGTATTTCAAGAGATATAGATTGCATCTATTAATAGGCTTGTATTGAAGATGAGTTACATGTTATGTTGTTGTGTCCTCTATACGAAGATCTTCGTACAAACTACATAGATAAACAATTAATGGCTGTTTAATCCAATGTATTCAACTTACGTCATGTTCGAATGAAACCGTTATAACAAATATTGCTAAGTTTTGATACCATGCCTTTAAGAAACGTAACGCTTTATGCAGGGCTGTGATTAAGGCATTTCTACATTATTGAAAATATGTAGTAATATGAAATATGTTTGTATACAGACTACACTACACCAAACATTTACTAGTATAGTTTTATATATTGTGAGTGTATATACTGTGAACGGGCCCGATGGCCTTATAATACAATAAACTATTGAATTGAATTTAGGATATAATTAAACGTTTTGTTGGAGGAACAGCCCTTATCCTACTGCATTCTTGTAAATTGTATCACAACGTTAAACTTTCGTGAAGTTATTAAATACCGGGAATTGTGTGCCGAGAAATGTAGACGAAGATTTGAAGGCTGATTTTGGTCTATATAGTTCGTAAATATTGTATAGTGGTCTCCCGAAAGATAAACAGCTGTTGTGTAGAATTGTGTATAACAGGATGACGGTTGAATCCTTTTCCCTTTTGTATACGCATTCTTACACATCTGTAGCAGACGAATTTTGAAATCAGTATGGCAAAAGGACAAATTGCTCATAATGAGCACTTTCTCCTTTTGACACACTGTTTTTAACCTTATTCAAGAAAAATGTTTCATTGTTCGATGTTTTCCATAGTTTTGCCTAGATCTGTTCAAAGTCGTCTGCTGCAGAGTTGTTGTATATTGATAGGGTTAAAGCGTTTCCCACACACACATACGCATATTATAACATCTGCAACGGAAACATTGCTCAGAATTAAACCTTCATTGAAAGGCTAGCCTATTGTTGGAAATGTTAGATTTCCGACCCTGTCTTGTCAAAGGTCAAATGTTGTTATTCAGCTCAGTGTAAAAAAAACCTCTTAATATTCTTTTGTATTCTAAAGCATAAACAGTAACATTGTGTTTAGGGTTTCGTAAATATGGGTGAAAATGTAACCCCTTCCAACATACAGACAGCTATGTTGTAGTCAATGTGTGAACACATAATATGCCAGAAGGAGAAACTGCAGAATCAATCTCTTTTCCCACAATCTTTTCGACTTTTATCAATAAAAATCGTATGCTTATGTGCTTTATGTGGGGAAGAGTTAGTTCAGCTAGGGATAGTTCTGTATAGATAGTAACCGGAGTTAAGAGGCCCTCGTTATGTACAGGAAACTTCAGATTTACACTGCTCTAAGCATCGCCTAATCTAAATCCCTATCTTATAATTGCTTCCTTCGTGAATTTCCTAAATCATGCACTATCATTATATAATCACAAGTCTCTCGGTATTACAAGGTCCTATTCCACCAACATTACTCAGCGCTAAGTAATACTTTAATACTTAAATACTTCATCATGTTTTTTCCCTGATAAAACTGCCTAAAGATTTCATTTCTTAACAGGAATTGTAGTCAACAAGGTACCTATGTATTTCAAGTTAGTCATTTACTTAAATATATTCCACCATTCAACATAGTAGGGAAACAAAAAAAGTCGAAATTTTCATTTAACTATTTAAGTATTACTTAGTACTTGGTGGAATTGACACATTTACATGAATAACATTTTTTTCATTTTTACTGTAATGAGACATAAGTTAATTTCATGCTTTTATTGTTTCAGTGAGTTGCTGACGACATGTTTCTCACAGTGAATCTATCAAGAAATAATATTCATAATTTTCCATTATAGATATATACCAACATAGTAATTAAGTACAAATGCATGACAATTATAGAACATTTTTTCTCAAGATTTAAGACTTAATACAGTCAAATTTGTAAAAGGCGGTCACCCAAAAGAAAGCCAAAATATGGCTATTAAAGACAGGTAGAAAATAAAGAGAATAGAGCCGTCCCGCGATGGCATCTGCGTAGTGTATCGATCAAGATCAGCCTGTGCAATCCGCGCAGACTGATCCGGGCCGGAACATTCCGTCTCAGGGGAATAGAGGTATTCCACAGGAGGCGAAAAGAGTCTATCCGGGCAAGCCTGCGTGGCATGCTTAGGTTGATATTTGTCGATACTTTACGCAGAGTTCACAATGTTGGTTTTCTCGCGGGACGGCTCAAACGTTTGTGTTTAACTTTCAACTGGCTGCTAGTGTATATACAGTCGGCTGCTTAACAGAGGTGGCTGTATTGCCAATCGTAAAAAAACTGTACTTAGTGTATATTTGTGACAGATATAGATTTCATTATACATGTTCATCCAATTGCAAAACTCTTCACAAGAAAACCATTTACTGTTACTGTGACTAGTCTGAGAGCAGTGCCGATCCAGATCAGACTGAGCAGATGGTAGGTTTATCAGGATACTCACGGGTTCCTTATGTCATGCGATGGTTTTTCACTCATACCCGTTATTTGAGGAAAGTGTATTTACAACATAAATGTTTAGAGATAAATCACAGAATTTTTATGACAGATATTTACACGTCTAGATATTAGCTGCGGTGTATTCAAAATGATTTTACTTGCCGGTTGTTTATTATCAATAAAGACCGATAGTTTAACCTCATTGTTGATAGTTTTATTTCCTTTGGGATACAATGAATGACGAGTCTAGGCTTGGGAAAATAAAGCAGGTTTTTCGTCATAAAATTCCGGAAAGAGATTGGCGGCAGATTGTCATTTTTTGTTCGATTTTCAAGCTTTTATCACCGAGCCCCGTCAGCTCAGACGATTGCAACGCGGGTTGTCAGTCCTGGGGTTGAGAGATCGAAATTCAGATCGGCCAACGGTTTTTTTTCCCGTTTGGAAACGAGTTAGGGAACTTGCCGTCGTGATATGACTGAACAATTATTAGAAACGGCATTAAACACCAACTTATCAACCAATCAATTCAAACACGTATTCTACGGGTTGTGATATTGTATAACCCGACAATACTTACCAATGTGTGATCTCTCTGCAAAGACGAACATAATCATAACGCAACAGTATTTATTGCCTTGTTAAAACTAGACATTTGAAAGTGTCATTTTGATATTTAAAGTTGAAAATATAAATGGCAAAAAAAAAAGAAATATTTCGAATTGACAAGAATTTCTAAATGTCGATTGCTGCTTAAACATGTCATACGTCGTCTGCATCAGTGCAAGCATTACGCAACCGTTGGGATTCAGTAACCAACGAAGGTACATGACTGCCTGCTCATCCACACAGACTGGTCAGACTGATCAGAATTTTCCCTGCTAGTTATCATGCCGTATGGAAAGTTTAATGGCTTCAACAAAATGTACAAATGAGCCGTCCCGGGACAAACCCAACATATTTTACTCCGCGTAAAGTATCGACAAAGATCAGCCAAACATGCCACGCATGCTTGTCCGGATAGACACGTTTCGCCTCCTGTGGATTTTCTGTTTAAGGAATCATTTCTCTATACCTCTATCCCTCGGAGACGGACCGTGTCGGCCTGGATCAGAATGCACGGACAGCGCATGCTGATCTGGTCGATACAATACGCACATGCCATTATGTTGGTTTCCTCGCGCATATACACATGTGCAATCGTTCGTTATTGTCATCAATTTCAGAAAAGTATCAACTGTCGGTCTTCGTCAAACGTGACTGATATGAGCCTTTGTTGCCGCAAATGCCTGTTAATTCCCATGGCTCTAACTTATCACGAATGATAGCGGGGGTTTCTGAAATTGGTTTCAAAAGGGGTCGTATAACCTACAATGATGTAAGTAACCCTTTAAACGTGAAATGAAGACGTCATGATAAAGGGGTACGAGGACGTCATGATAAAGGGGTACCTAACACATAAGGAATAAATATAATGACCGAAGTGTTTGGTTCAATAAGTAATGGTCTTACTATTATATGGTATTTGATCGACACACGTGTGAAGAATGCGAATACCTCCTCCATTTAACACACGGAGGTAAAGCTAGAAGTATAGCCCCATGTAATACTAACATGATATTCGTTAAAGGTATATATAGTTGTCAGAAGGCGATGTTTTACCTGACGCCACCATAAACATGTGTTTACACCAATTACAATATGTTACAGGAATGAATGTCAAATGGTTGGAAGTAAAGTGATGTCATAGAAGGAAACGTACCAGATAAGCATGTCATGGAATAGGTATCATATACTTTGCAATGAAAGGTTTTATGTTCATGAAGATCTAAGCCTGCCTGTATAGATAACAAGGCCCCACATTCACAACCATACTTAATTAGATATTATTTTAAATTTGAAGATAAAACACATATTTTAAGGATTCGATCGTTTAGCCATCAGAAGATGTGTAAGTTTTTGTATCCAGAATAATAATTCGGATAGTGTTTAGTTTGATTTGTAATTACGGGCCAAGCTTGTTAACATGCATATGTAATTAAGCAAAACGTCGGTTACTGTATCATGTAACTCGATCAAGCAAAAATCTTCTTTCTTAATGTTGCGACCACAGAAGATCCAGAGCAGTCTTTACCTCCGTAGTTTGATCGGGAGCTTCCATTTTTACCTTCTAGTCGTAACAGCACCATACAAGTTTCTGGGGAAAAAAACAGTTATAAACAATTACTGTCTAAGTGCTGGTATTCAATCTGATCTTAGTTGACATACCACGAAGGACTGTAAACATGCGATCTGGCTCAAAACAGTCGCCGGTTACCAGTTAATTTGGCTCAATTCGCAGGTCAGTTCTTTGATAAACAATTGCAGTGTATCTAACCTATAGAGACATATTGTTCTACTTGTATTGCACATCCTCGATAAAACTCGGCCGTTCACAAGGCTGCAACTCCAATTCTTTGATACAGGGTTGCATTGGTCATTACTGATTGAAAACCGGAGGATTTTCGTGTCAGGTCAGCAATAAACAATGTCATAATAGCCGCACGTGGTTCTAATAACGCGTTTACCCCATGTGTTATATTCAGTTATTTCCATACAATGACTCTTCAGCAGGCAATGTTCGTCTCTATACAATGATTAGACTTTCATTTATAGAGGTTTACCATATTTTTAACCAGATGTTTCCAAAGTCGCTGCTGCAGATTTGTTGTATGTGGGGGAAAATATAAGGTTTATATATATATATGTGTATATATATATGCATAGTTATGCCATAAGGCTCGAGTCACACTATGAGTAAGATAAAGGTTTCTTTGATGCTCTTCACAATGATAACGCTCTCCTATTGAGCTAGAGCTATCTTGTAGATTAATGTATTACTGCAGTATTGACTTTGTCTGTAAAGGAAAATAAAATGCAATCAGACGGACAGATTTTAATTGTACATTATGGCAAAGATTTTAAAAATGGTAGTAATTGCTTTCCCTCGTTGCCGCTTGTGGCGTAAGAACTAAGACTGAGTCGCTAAAGTCATGACGAATGCACCAGTAGTACTCGAAACTGGCCAAGGATACGGCGTGATATAACAGAACAGTTGTTCAAATCCGCGTAAAACACCATACAAACAAACATTTTGGCAAAACCGCGTTAAAGTTGATTAGGAGTCTCATCGTTCGAAAGTACTCGGATTATGATTTCCCGTGGTCGTGTCAGGTCAGCCATTAACCATAAATAATGTCAAAATGGACACACATGTTTCTACTTATATTACTATTCCGCGGTATGGGGATTTAGTTTTATGATCGAAATCGAGCCCAACACGCATGATAAGCCCCTCTCTTTATCTTTGCTAAATTTCCCTCGATAGCAATTAGCGCTCAACCTTACATGCCTAAGATATCTACACACTGAAAGTTTTACTACTAGTGTTTCTTTTTCATTAACCCTTTCCCACATACAGATGCTTTCTGACGCCTCTGCAGAAGATCAATTATGTCGTTATTGTGCCAAAAGAAACTTGCTCAATATTAGCAAGTTATCTTTTTTCCACAATGTGTTCTACTGTAAACAACTTTCATTTAAAGAGTTTCCATAGTTTTGTCTATATGTTTTCGAAGTGGTCTGCTGCGGGTTATTTGTATGTGGGAAATATTGTTGACGAAACATCTGCAGAATACAATACCTACACTGTACACATAGTGTGAAAGCCATTGAAGGGCGGATAAATTGATCATCAATTTATATTTGTAACCATGTTTTCGTATTTGTTTGTTACTAAAGCAGATGAACGCATTGTGTTGTTTATAATACTGATATAATGTATATAGTTTAATCCTTGTTGGTGATTTGTGTTCTCTCGGATTAAGCTGATTCACGAGTTTCTATCAGGACCAAGATGGGGTGAATAATAAAAGCGATAAGATTAGATATAATCAATATAGCAGGATAATACATCTTCAGCAGAACCCTTGCCCCAACACAGACGACAGTTGACGCCTGAACAGCAGACGACTTTTCCTTCATATGTTCACTATGTAGCAGAACATTTCTTTTGCGTTTCGGATATTATATTTGTTCCATTCTAAAATTTACATTTAGCGTGTTGCGTACTTTACTGTACCACATACAAACAATCTGCAGCAGACGACTTTGAACTCATCCTATTAAAAGATATAGACTCTCTATGTATAATTATAAGACAACACTTAATGGATGAAGGTGAATACATTCTAGTAAATGGAGAAATTTCTCACCATTAGAAATAACGCATGTTGCCACAATGTTTTAAAGAAGTCGTCAGAAAACGTCTGTAAGTTGGAGAGTGTTAAACTGGTTTTTTCCAAGAAGTGTTTACCAAAATCATAAGCAAATCTCCACGGGAAGAGGAACCAGGGGGAATCATACTCTCGTCATCGCAAGGACGATAACAGTTGCAGACATGTCTTACGTCCTTGGTCCTTAGAGTTTCTAATACATAATCACGACCGATGTGCCGTTGGCAGGATAGACATTTCCGACAGTACTAGTAATTTACCGGGGGAAATCCTTAACATAATTGAAATACTGTTTTATGTTTTACTTTTTAAACTTTAATACTGTAAATGCCATTCAAAAATCGAAACAAAAATAAAAGTATGGGCGTCAAGATTGACACACTTACCTTCAATATTCTCAGTTGCCAATATTTCTAGGACAAAGTGTGACCGGTAATTGAGAATGAGACAAATTCAATGTGGCATCTCTCAATGTGTGTCTGCTGTTCGGTAACTGAACAGAATTTACAATTAATTCTCCCCTGTCATCCATGTTATTCGATTTTTTGTGTTCTGTACTTTTCTTGATTTGGACAGAAACAGTTACTGACAGTTTTACAAGATATAACCGACTCGGATATTTGCAGAACGTTAACATTAACTTTGTCAAACACGAATCGAATATTAGGTTCGAGATTGATGTAAATCAAAATCAACATCACCATTTAATACCCTCTGTTTAGTTATTCGATTTTCGTCAGTGCTCTTGTTTATTTTAAGAAAAAGAAAGAAAGAAGTGACTCTTTCATTGGCTAAGCACGACTTGAAAACAACATTTGCAAATGATTTAGACCAAGACAAGCAAGCATGAATGTGAATGACTATTTTTGACAAAGGTAAAGGACCTATAAAGCCCATAAAAAAGTTTTAGGATAACGATATAATATGAATGACTATTATTTATGACTGTACCCAGGTCGGATACGCCATGCATCTGATCAGAAATGTTAACTATCTGTAGCGAATTTGACAATGACAAAGACACTTTAATGTCGACAGTATTTAAGCCACCACCAATAACACAAATCATTCGATTTACCTAACATTATAAAGCTGAGAATGATACCTTATGCATTTGTCATTAACATATATAGATCAGGATTGTCGTTTGGAAGCATTGTATAGAAGTCAGAAAAGCTGATGTCGCCAGAATACAAATTGAATATAAATATAGATATTTTGTCATCAAACTTTTGTTTATGAAATAATGACACAAGAAATTCATATTCAACATTATTCGTTAATCAACTCTGTCCAATGACATCGAATAGAGAAAAGTGTCTCTTTTTTAGCATGATAAAATAACATTAGTATCAACCTCTCAATCTAACAGCCGGCAACAACGAAGAATGCCAAAAACAGGGGTCGTGAGTTCAAATGCATGCTAGATCAACATTCCTATCGACAATTGCCGAACGTCATTCTGACAAGCGTCATTTGTCTTCCATCATTGGGATAACAAGTTTATGTACAGGATGACAACTGGCTACATATGAATAATACATAGTATGTGGATCACTGGCTCGAGAAAGTTAGGTAATACATGGTTGTCTGTACTGACTGCCGTGAACATGAAATACTAAGTATACTGCTGAAAACAACGTCAACGCCGAATCATTTCCTATTCGACTATCAAATGTCAAAACGAGAAAAGAGTAAAGATTATTACCCTTTCCCACATATAATAAAAAAAGATTTTTTGCCACAGTATTTTTCATAAGCTGTGTCTACTGCAGAGGCGTAGGCAAGTAGCTACATATGGAAACGGGTTTCGCATTTCAGATACGGTATTTTCTCTAGTTGAATTACTTTAATTGGTTCAAACAAGTGTGAAGCCAATTCATTTCAATATTCAAAATGTCATTTTCCGAGGTCATTTGTTTCCATTAGATTTCTCGTTTCACATGCAAAACGACCATTTTGCTTCCCGCTGAAATGAGAAAATGCCTACAAATTATAACAGAATTGTGTTGTGAAAATCTAATTGAGATGCACACTATTGAGTTCTAAATGGAAATTTCATGTTGGGAAAAGTCTTTTGTAAACGATTTTCACCCATTTTGATTATATTGATTATGTTATTAGCCATGGGTTTTCACTCCCTAGTTGTGTTGTTTTCAGTTCTATTAGGGTCACATGTGTATGCGGGGTTGTGATAATCCAATAAACCAATCAAATTACAGCTCCTGTGATAGTAACTATATGAGCCCTCTCGCGAGAAAACCAACATTGTGGTCTCTGCGTAAAGTATCGACCCGGATCAGTCTATACATGCCGTGCAGGCTTACCAAGACAGACACTTTTCTCCTCTTGTGGATTTTCTGTTTCAGGAATCATTTCGCTATACCTCTATCCCTCGGAGACGGAATGTGTCGGCCCGGATCAGTATGCGCGGACAGTGCAGATTGATTTGGTCGATATATTTCGCAGATGCCATAATGTTGGTTTTCTCGCGAGACGGCTCATATAACAAATAGAACGATCGCACCTGGGCCTCAGTTTGATTTTACTCGGGCGATGAAAAGTAAAATAAACGATCCAGTATTGTTTATACCTTGGCAGCGTCGTGATAAGAGGGGTCTTTTCAATCAACAGTATTTTTTATATTTTGTTTTAGGTTTTACGCCGCTTTCATAATGCTTTCATATCTCGGTGGACAGAACAGATGATATTGGTCCCAGATCTAATATTTACATCGAGGTAAAACATAAATAATGTATGAAAACCATTATCACGCCAACTGCTGGAGCGCAAAAGTTGCATTGACTTCAATCGTTCGGACCAATTAAGCGGGCTCTTACGGTTCGAACAAGGGTCATACTGTGGCAGCCACTATCTTATTGATATATTTTGCTGCCAAATGCAATTAAGGATTTTTTGCAAACAATGCAGATGCAGGTGAACCAGCTCTCAAGGTCAAATTACGCTAAATAGTACTATAGTATAGTCCCGAAAAAAAGACTTTGTTTGAAACAAAAAACATTGTGGAAAATGGCGTTAAACACCATACAAAAACAAATCACTTAACGATTTTCCATCATACAACAATTCTACAGCAAACGACTTTGAACATATTTAATCATTAAATGGATAACCTATGACTAAAAGTGGAAAACATTATGGAGAAAGGAGAAATTGCCCGTTTTGAGCAATTTCTTCTTTTGTCGCTATGTTTTCAAAACGCCGTCTTCTGCAAAGGCGTCATAAAGCGTCTATATGAGGGAAAGGGTTAAACAAACAGGGAATCAGGTAAAATTATGGCCCGTGAATTCATGTGTTGTAAGTTAACCTCAAACTCTTTCCCACCTGCAGACGCATTTTGACGCAATAGCGGCAGACGACTTTTGAAAACATTGTGGCCAAAGTTGAGCAATTTCACCTTGG
>JAUELF010262301.1:0-11274 GCA_031471495.1 Clinocardium nuttallii | reverse complement strand
TATGTGGAAAACAGAAAAATATATGATAAAGAATTGACCGAAAAATGGCAGAAAATAATCAAGTGGGAACATAACTCTGGCAAGGAAAGCCATTCCCTGCAATAGTTCATACATCCTCAAAAACACTCCATTTTTAATCCCACATACAGATGCTTTTTTATGCCTTTGCAGCAGACGACTTTTGGAAACATTGTGACAACAAGATAATGAGCAATTTCTTCGCTTACCACAATGTTTTCATCTCTATTCTAAAATCAAAATTTTACATAAAGAGATTTTTCATAGTTTTTCTCCAGATGGTTTAAGTCGACTGATGTAGTTTCTAAAGATGGTACTCTTGGTAACAGATAGATGTTTATTTTAAACATAAATTATTAAACATAAACACAATACGGACCCAAACATACCTCTTGGCCAGCCAAAAACCCAATATTTTTAATTTTGAAGGTAACAGTGACATTTTGACCAGCTTTGACCTTGGTTGGTGAAAGTTTAAGGTCACTGAAGGAAAACTGTGTATACGAGAGACCATATCCAAATGGGTAGAGTGGGTCACCATCAAAATATCTGTATGTTCTGTTGGCCATACTGTAGTTGGTCATAGATGGAACCTAAAAAATATCATACTACATGTATATATAGAAAGTCATAATTGAGTGAAAAATCATTAAAGAGTAAGATGTAGATAACATGCATATCTTCCATTTATATATCATAGAATTCTGATTGGTGATTGCCGAGAAATAGCCCAGACACAAATGGTCCTTTATCATATATACATGTACCAATAGCAATCCAAAGGCAATAATTATGTAAAAAATAATTCAGCTGGATCATGGTACAACACTTTTATAAATATTTTCATGTTTATTTTAGATTACCTTCTTGCATAACAGTGTCAAGGTAGAAGAACTTTACAAATCATGATTTGTCAAAATTTGAAGACGAACATTACCACACATTTTTACAGTGCTCTTTCGTACTAAAGAGAGATCAACCCGTATTCCAATATAGTGCTTACTAAAAATGTATTGGTCAAGCACAGAACACACAATTCTCTTACAGGTATTTACTGTTCTATTTGTATGGTAAAAATTGTTTTGTCTTCATAAAAATAAACCGTTAAAACTAAAATAAGGGTCTTTGTTGTTTTAGAAATACCCATCCTCGGTACCCGGGCTATTCATAAAATATATGATACCCTGGGCAAATTGGCTAGCGGAAATTTTGTAAAACAATTTCGTAACACATGAGGTTTGTGTCCTGCGACCAATCAAGCGGCTGCATTTCACCTCATGAATTATTCATGAGTATGAGTTTTATGCCAATTCACCAAGCGGCTACAGGGGAGAAGTTGTTTAAAGCAAAAGTTGGCACATGGCATGCACGACAAACAAATCGCCATGACATAGCCAGTGGAGCTAAGAGATGAAAGAAAAATCAAACAATTTACCTGAGCATCAGAGCTGTACCAAGTGAAGGGAAGTCTACCTGCTGGGTTGGCTCCCTGTCCTTTATTTGTAACTACTTGATATAGAGCTATTCCTGTTGACTGAGCCGGGAAAAAGCACTGAATTATGGCTGACAGGGCTGGCAGCTGCGCAAAACGTATATCTACAGGACTGGCACTGAATACAAGGAGAACCACTCTACCATAGGCTACAATAAACAATATCTTTTACCTTTTCCAACTTGCAATAAATCTGAAACAGATGACTTAGACACATCTAGGCAAAAATGTAGTAACTCTCTTCAAATTTATTCAGTTGAAAACATTGTACGAAAAGAAAAATTGCTCAATATAAGCAAATTCTCTTTTTGCCTCAATGTTTTCAACAGTTGCTGCAAATGTGAGAGAATTAATGTTAATGCAATGAAAACCACATACATACCAAGGTCAAGAAAAATTGCAGAAGGATGGTGTTACAGTGTATTTACATTAAATATAGATACTTTATACATAAATGCACATTTATTCTACATATAATCCACAAAAAGCATGCAAATGCATACATTCATAATTCAAATATTTTGTTTCAACTTTCTCCAAAACGATGTCACAGACAATCATAGAGACAAACTTTTATATTTTGATCTATTTCTGTGTCAAACTGTTTCTTACTTTGCCTTCTATGAATGCTTTATAGCACATTGATACTTTGAGATGATGTGCAGTGGCCAGGTAGCAATCAAGACTCGTTGGACAACTTACACATTATGTGGTCTTTTGATGATTTTCATGAAATTATGATGTTTTCTCTTCCTTTTAGATGAAGCAACCACAATGAACAAAAATATTTGAATTTCCTTTAACATTTTATAAAGCCAAAAATGTTCCCATTTATGCAACATTGACTTTTTCTTTGGTAACTATAGAAGCTGTACTTATGAAAAAAATGTTGCAGAAATTTGCATGCAAATCAGATAAATATTAAGATACTTTACATTGATATTTCATACAACTTACAAACAACAATTTTCCGCATTTCCTTTTACACCCCTGGTATAGACCCATGAAATAAAACCCCTTTAACGTCATTTCACACACATCTGCAGCAGATATTTTTTAAGACATTGTGGCAAAAGGAGAAATTGTTCATTATGAGCAATATCTCCTTTTACCACAATGTTTTCATCTTTTTTAAAAGCTTTGCTCTCATTTATGAAAATATTTCATTCTTTTTCCAAGATTTGTTCAAAGTCGTCTGCTGCAGATAATGAAAATATGGGAAAGGGTTAACATTACTCATATTGAAATTTCGAATGTAAGAATGGACACTAAATACCCTACATTAATTTCCTATAATATTATTTTACACTCCTTGTATAGAATTCATTAAATATTAAAACAAAGTTCAAAGAATCATGATCTAACTGCTTATCTGAAATGAAACATATACAGTCCAATCTGTGTTTAAAGACTACCCATGGGAAGAGAACTAGTCTTTGTTCACATGTGGTCTTTAATAATTAATGCAGAAAAAGAGTAATTGGGAAATTAAAAGTGTGGTAACTAAAGAAAGAGAATTGCTAACCCAAGGTGATCTTGAGCACAGGCTTGACTGTACTTCTATATTCATAATGCTTTGAAAACCTCCGAGGAAGAAAATGTTAAATCTACACGACGATACAGATTTGCAATTATCCACACATTACAAGACGTGTTACCTCAGATGTTTTCAAAGTAGATGACTCTTAACATATTCCTGCATACATACACTAAAGACGCCTCTGCAGAAGATGATTAAAAAGATTGTTGCAAAAGGGGAGGAAATTGCTCATGATGAGAAATTTCGCCTTTTGCAACAAAAATCTTTTCACATTTATTTAATAGTTCTTTCATTCATAGAAAGTTTCCATATTTTTGCCAAGATGTTTTCAAACTCGTATGCAGGAAAGGATTAAAAATACATGATGAAGATGCAAAATAAAACCCACTAATTACCGTAAGCCATTACATCTTCGAGAAGTTGTTCTTGTTTCCCAGGTAGGGATAAGCTTGACCTGTCATTACCCTCACTTTCAACTGCTTGACCTGAAAATTAAAACCCAACAACAGGACAATTTATACCCAACCTTAGTCTTGATGCAGAATCTTTTGCAGATGACTTTGGAAACCTCTGCAGAGGACAATATAGCCTATCCATCTTCATTAAAAAGAGTTTGCAGTTGAAGTAATTTTGTTTATCGATCACCTTGCAAATAAACATTATTTTACAATAACCATGTTTGAAAGCAATTTCTCTTTTTCCCAATATCTAAAAAATATATTTGTCTAATACCTCTTAATCAGCAATTACTCCTTTTGCCACAATATTTTCAACTCTTAACCCTTTCCCACATACAGAATATTATACGTATATATAGTTACCTTATAAGATGTTTTCAGAGTTGTCTGATACAGATTTGTTTAATGTGGAAAGGGTTAATGCGTTTTCAGTTGTTGCCATTTTAGAAAATTGTTGGAACATGAGTAAATGCTAGAATGAAAAAAATAATCATATTTCCTACTTGGATTTATATTTCTCATGACATCATTATAAATGACTAGATGACATACAATGAGGTCATTATAGGCCTTTCTATCTTTATATGTGCATGACTAGCTCAGAATAGAATTCCTGTTTCAAAGATTCTCAATTGTAAAAATTTGACCTGCGTCTAGTGATTTTGGATCTTTTTTACTCTTGGTAATATTATGTAAATTGATGCAAAGCTAATTGGGCTGCGGTTATATTTTGTTAAGGACTAAATTACATGCAAATGAAGGGTCTGGCAAGATTTCAGATGCACAGGCTCGCCTGAGTCTTGGCCGACTTTAATTTTTTTTTTGCTACATGCAGCTCACCTGAAGTTAAGTTATACTTACCAGTTCCCAAACATAGGAAAACAATGGCAGCTTTACTGACAATTTCCATAACACTTCTCGGATCATACGTCTCACAATGTGTATCTGAACAACCTGGGACTATGTGAACTTTCTCACCCAGGGAAGATAACCCATCTGCAACTGTACTAACATACTGGTAATCTATTTCAGGTGAGTAGTCTCCCATTTGTTGAACTGAATTGTTAGCAAAAGGGCCAACAATCTGAAAATTTATAAAAAGTAACACTCGCAAACATGTACTTTTGTTGGGTGGCTTTTTCAACTATAAATGATGTGAAACAAGAAGGACAAGATATAAGTGTAGCTAGCCCCAGCACCAGTCCTGTCTGTCATGTTTTGAACCAATCTAATTGAGTACCTTTGTAGAGGGTCACCCAAGGAACATTTCTTATGTATTATCTTAGCCCTTTCAAACATAACACAAACCTGCAGCAGACGGGTTTTTTTAAAAAGATAAACTACAAAATATGGAATGTTGCAATAAAATGAATATATTTTTATTGATTAGAATTGAAAAAATTGCGGCAAAAGGATAAATTGCTTGTTTTGAGCAATATCTACTTTTGTCGCAATGTTTTCAAAAGCCATTTGCTGCATTGGTGGGAAAGGGTTCAAGTCAGATAAACAGATTCAGAAGAGAAAATTTAAAGTTTAGTCCTCATAAAAATACGTGGACAGGAAGTACTTAAAAACTTTGTCATTTAACCCGCTTTCTTATGCAGCCTGATATCAAAGATTTCCAACCAATCAATATGGCTTGAGAAAATGTGAACAGAGTCACCTAAGGAATATTTCTCTAAAACATTTCTCGCAATTTATCTTGGAATAGTTTAAACTTATTTATTTTACATTGATTGCGAAACAAGCTTTAAGCTTATATTAATCACACTTGATGTCTGCTTCTTATCTTGGAATCAGAGAAAACGTTTACTTTTCTTCATCTCCTTTCTAAGGTTGCCTGGCAGCTTCGTTTTTCAACCAATTGAAACAGCATGTTATATTTGTAGAATGTCACCTTTGGAATATTTCTATCAATTAACCTTGAAAGCAGAGGATCACTTTCTCCAGAGAAGTTTTTGTCATTGTACTCTGTTTGTGATTCAGACTGGCATCCATGTTTTTAAATCAATCAATATGGCTTAATTATTTAACCTTAAGAATAGTTTTGTCACCGTTAGTTTGGATTCTAAGTCTGGTGTTCATTAATTGATCAATTGCTAATAAAACTCTTGTGACCAGCGTTGACGCTAGATATTTGGCTAAATTCTAGCGCATAGTGCTTTATTCGATCACCTTTTCAATTTGTATTGGACCAAAATGCAAACATGGGTAAAAAAAAAACACTTTGAAATCAGGCCGGTACTTTTGTACAAGATTTGATTTTTAAAGGTTTTCCTTTCCATTGCCATAGCAACCAGAGTTCAACTTGGAGAACAATTCTTGGAACAAATTTGAGCCACCCAATGAACATCCCTGTATTGTTTTATCTAAATTGGCCAAGTAGTTTAGGAGGAGATCATGGAGATTCTGTATGAAGCCAAATGAGGATGGACATCGAACAAAGACTGGTCACAAAAGCTCACACTGAGTCTCGAGCTCAGCTGAGCTAAAAATAAATGGGTAAACATACAGCCACTGTTTGCAATGTTGATTTGATAGGTAAAACTCCATCATTCTTTAACAAAACAAAACTCTGCATGGCCATGTATAAAGCTAGATTTCTGTGTTTTGGACTCTGCACCTCGGACAGATTTAATTGGCTGAAAGGGTTCATTGTGGGAGGGTCAAACTCTCCCAGCCTCATTCTGGTGTAATAAAGGGGCTTCACTCTATCTATAAGTTCTTCCTGGAAACAAAAAGAGTGCATATAAAGTAAGGATATTTTTGTTGATTTTATCATCTCATCTCTATTGATCATGCTGACGCTTAACCCTTTCCCTCATACGACGATTCCGCAGCAGACTATAACCTATGACTAAAAGTGGAAAACATTGTGACAAAAGGAGAAATTGCACGTTTTGTGCAATTTCTTCTGTTGTCACTATGTTTTCAAAAAGCCGTCTGTATCAGAGGCGTCAGAAAGCGTCTATATGAGGTAAAGGGTTATAACACAGATGGAAAATTAGAAATTAAGCGAGCTTTTCATTTCCGATAATGTTTTTAAAATGTCGCGTGCATTCGGTAAACGGTAAATGATAAAAAAGTATTCTGATTTATATCAGACTAACCCTCTCCAAGAAACAGACCGTTATTGACGCTTCTGCTGCGTATGTCATTTGAAAACTTTTGCGCAAAATGGAAATTGCCAAATATAATCAAGTTTTCCTTTTGCACACGATGTTTTCAATTTCAGTCAATTCTTATTATATAATGTATAGGGAGTTTCCATATATTTAACTTAAGATTTTCAAAGTCGTCTGCTGTCAGATTGTGCATTTTGGAAAGGGTAATATAATTTTAAACAGTAGAAGGAAACATACCAAAATCCACCCTATTCCGAATATACCAATTAAAAAGTACACATTATATATATATATATATTTCAGTTACATTGAAATCTAAAACTTATTCCGTGGGCACTGGCTGGGTCTTTTAAATGTCCCGAACTATCTCTCTGTTTCAACAATATCAACCGATAGTGCTTATTAATATTCATACAAACCAGAGACGAATCTGATATGTTCTTGAAAAAATCAATGCGCGACTGTGATAGGGCCACCGGAAAAATCTATGATTTTCATCTTTAATTTGTCTTCTCGTTCCTCTTGTCTCGGTTTCTCGCCTGACATCGGTTTTTTTGCACATCGACGTTAAATATTTCAAGCGTCCCATGTTAATATTTATCTCAAAACGTTCGGAGATTTCCGCCCTCCCCAGAGACGCTCATTAAATGTAACTGTTCAATATCAAATAGTAAAGCGTCTAGTTAAACTAGTCAATCGGAAGAAAAAACGCGTTTCGTTGACATTTGCAAGTAGTGCGTTAACCCTTTTCCGACATGAGGAAGCGATGGGACGCATCCGCAGTGGTCGACTTTTGATAACCTTGGTGGAAAAAGCAGAAATGATTCATGATGAGCTCTAGAACTCTAGATAATGTTCGATATGTTTGCCTAAATAATTTCGAAGTCGGCTGCTGCAGATTCTTTTGGTAACGATGCAGACGGCATTTGATGCCTCTGTAGACGGCTTGGAAACGGAGAAATAAGCCGTACCGCGTACCAAAATTATGGCCTCTGCGTAATGTATCGACCCAGATCAGCCTGCTCAGTCCGCACAGACTGATCCGACAGACACAGGTATAGAGTAATTATTCCTAAAGCAGAAAATCCACAGGAGGCGAAAAGTGTCTGTCCGGATAAGCCTGCCCGGCATGCTTAGGCTGATCCGGGTCAATACTTTACGCAGAGTTCACAATGTTGGTTTTCTCGCGGGACGGCTCATTTGCAACTGACGACTTACAAAAGATCCAGGCTTAATCAGGAAACTCACTTTAAAAAGAAAGTATATTTATTGAATTAATTCGATAGCATTGTAATAATCAAAGCACTATATAGTTATGACGGCCTGGGGGCTGCAGGAAGAAAGGCGAAGGGGGAAATGTGAAAGGAAATAACAATTGCAGCTTATATTTATGTAGTTATTGTTAAGATTTGACAAATCATATCAAACATAGTAAATATTATGAAACTTGCATTCGCAAAGTGGGAGCCCTATAACGCTCACCTAAGAACAAGAGCTCACACGTATACAGCATAACACGATTTGTCGCACGGATCCTACGGGCCCCCAGGTGAATCTGCCTCTGCATTTCTACGCGACGCGATGATGACGAATAACCTTTCACAGTTGACCTCCCACTATGAACATTTGTCACGTGACTTCTTTGTTAACCATTTATTGTTCGTCGGAATTTCCCGGGAATATTCACCAATTTATTGTTTTGTTAGTAAAATATATTATGGAATATTAAATTGCAGAATATGAACAAAATGTAAAATGCGTGACCATAATGGTATACTGAGGCATGATGAATTGCTTCACAGTGGCAAGTTACTATATTTTAACTGAATTGGACAATCTCGAACATAGTCGTACTTTTCCGTTCCACTTCGCGAAATTGTTAATAAGCTTCCATAGTTGTCCTATATGCGTATTAATTTCTAAGCATTAACATTATAATGATCGTGTTTATTTTTTATTATTATTTGGTTTCGTTTACCCTCGCCGTGCAAAACTTACCATTTGGCGAGCATACTATCTTCTTTGGGGGATTTTAACCTTTTAAATGCAGTTTTGTTGAATCCATGATGAACAATTTTTCTCGCGCAGTCTTACCTTCGTTATTTGGTGCTAACAGCAATTGGCAGGCTGCCAAATCCGAAAAAATGGTATTACTACTATGACCAGGGCTAAAGCCCAGGCCAAAAACCAAGAACTTAAATTCATCGTGCACACGTTTGATTCGAATACATCGCCATGTAAAGAAATCGAGGGCTTGGGGTGAAACAGTTCTAACTTAAAACCTATTTTGAAAACCCTGGTTTTGACCCATTTGTAAACAATGCAAATTTAGGTGCCATTGCTCAGAACGGGCAATGGCACCACAAATTCCATTGTTTACCAAAAAAATGAATTAACGCTTATAAATACTTTATGGCGAGGTGATAAACCTTTGTAAAAAAACAATTTCAGTTACAACCCTTTCACGCCAAGCCCTCGAAATATGCGTACAGGACACAGGAAAAGAGTAAAATCGTCAAATCAAACAGGACTTCTCTGCGATAGTTTCAGTAGCAGACAAAATAAGACTACTTCTTGTTTACGTGGATCGAACCGTTATTACAACTAATAAATAATGAATACGAGTCAGATCTAAATATGAAGATACTTTGCGCGCACTTGCTCAGGGTAGGGTGGCTGGTAGTTTATATTTAGAAGTGGCCAAGTTTTATCTCAAAGGGAGGGAATTCATTGTCCATAGGCGAACACTATAGCATTATGGGTTATGGTTCGTTAATGTCAAATGAATCAACGCATACACCTGTAGCAAATTAAAGTTTATCCTTAGAACTACCAAAACAGCAAAAAAACTCACATGCTCACCGTTTTTTGACAGAGTTAGGAGGTCAAATCAAAGGTCACGCATATCCCGCACTGAATTTTACTTTCAATTTCAGAAAACACAGCATGTTCTGAAAATGGCTATTAGAGTGTCAATATAGCTAAAAGCAAACTCTACCTTTGGTAATAAATCAGTCAGGTTATTCAACTTTATAAAAATCACTTTCAACTTTCAAAAAGATCATTATTGTCCAATTAGAGACAGCCTCAGTATTAAATATTCATCTGAAATTGTCTGCCCGGCATGCCAATCCGCTTTACTTTCCTTTGACCTAAATGCCGTTTTCTCTCGAAATTTACCGATCGATTTCAGATTTTATTATCTGAAAGAAACATTTTCAATATTCTAGGCAATTCAATAACTTCTTTTATCAATGTGTTTTACGTTCGTAGTTAGAAATGCGTGTCATTGTTCTTTCTTGCCATCCTTGTTTAATTAACTCTTGTTCTGTGCGTTTTCTCTTTGTTTTAACCAAATATCCCAAAAGGGCAATTCATAGCGGCAATTTAAGGCGTACACGTAGCGCTAATACATATTAAGTCTAGAAGACGCTTTTTATTTATCTTGATCACGTCACCGAATCGAGGTTTAATTTTGCGTGAGAAAATAAAAAAATATTGATTACATTAAAATATGATATTTGCACATCATAAGACAAGTAATTTTATTTGTTAATCAAGAATAAGTGGATGTTATTTAACTTATTTGACGCTTGCTTATGTTTGCATTGGTAAATCAGTCAAGCTGCTTTGCACTAAATTATTGGCGTACTGAAATTAGAATTTGTGTTCCCATTCAATTACATCACGTGACTTCAAAATTCACTTAAAGCAATGGTATCGTCGCAACGCAACTATACAAAAAAAAACATCCCACCATTCATGTTTTACAAAATACAAGGGAAACAAAAAGGATGAAATATGCTTTTAACTATTAAAATATTTCTTAGTGCTTATTAAGGTTATAATCTTTCATTCTAGGACGGCATTATCTACCACTGCCTTTCTGGAGATGTGTATCAAACAGTCCCAAGGGTCAAGGTTATTCAAAACTTTACAACTGTTGTAACGCAGAAAGGACAGGGCGATGCACAGAGACAGGCAGCGTTTCAACAGATCTTTGATGGACGGTTATGGATGCCACACCAGGATAGGGCTTCTAAACAAGATAAAATGTCGCCGGAATTCAAAGCGTCTGGGAGCGGTTCCTCACTAGAAAAAGCTCAGGTAATCGATTTGAGCAGTCTTGTAAGAAAACCAACATTTGTGGACTCTGCGTAAAGTATCGACCCGGATCAGCATTAGCATGTCGCGCAGACTTACCCGGATGGACACTTTTCGCCTGTGTATTTACTGTTTCAGGAATCAATACTCTATACCTCTATCCCTATGATACAGAATGTGTCGGCAAGGATCTGTCTGCGCGGAGAGCGCAGGCTGATCTAGTCGATACACTACGCAGTTTCCATAATGTTTGTTTGCTCACGGGACGGCTTAATTGTTTATGGCCCGAATTTCCTGACAGTGGAACAGGTATACCTACCATCTCTAAAATGCTTCATACATACAAGTTCGAACAATGCTAATATTGGTCATCACGCTTAACCAAGACACAATCAAAGCGAATCTGGACATTTCCTGGTCGCAAAAACAAACAAACACTACAAGTGGTCCACTTTAGATGAATTGATTGACAGCTGACGTCATCGTTAACCCCGCCCTCTGTCGAAGGATGGGTCGTGACTCAATCTTTAGTAACGA
>JAUELF010262290.1:0-11275 GCA_031471495.1 Clinocardium nuttallii | reverse complement strand
CATCTAGACGCTTTCTGACGCCTCTGCAGCAGACGGCCTTTTGAAAACATAGTGACTAAAGGAGAAATTGCACAAAACGTGCAATTTCTCCTTTTGCCACAATGGTTTCCACTTTTAGTTATAGATTATCCATTATAGAGATTTTCTATTTTTTAGAATTGTCGTATGAGGAAAAACATTAAAGCAAAAATATGAAAACACTCTCAAGATGAATGTATAACTATTCAGAAGAGTTAAAAAAGTGGGGGAGGGGGTTGCATGTATATCACAATGTTTTCAAAGTCGCCTGTTGCAGATGCATCAACACGCGTCTTCAAAATGGAAAGGATAAACGTAGTCTAAGGGTGGATATGAGTTAATGGGATGAACAACAAAAATTACTTTGAAGACAAAATGCGGTATTAAGTCCAAAGAACCAGTTTTTGCAGGGATTGGCTCTGACGTGTGTTTTCATTCTGTACTCCGATCGCATATGGGGAATATACGGCCCTTAAATAAACATTTAAACGTAGGAAACCCTAGAAAATCGGGAAAGTCTAGTTATCCAGAACAAATACAGAGAAGTGAGTTGAGAAGGATTCCCGAAACGCGATCTCAGATAAAACAAAAAAGAGCTAGAAGCGCATATCGAGGTGTGTGGGCTTATATAACGGGGCTTTCCCGATCAACTCGGAGACGTTTAGTGATATTGGAGCTTGGGGTTAGCGGAGTTAATCAGATACTGGAATTGTTATTCCTCGACTGAACCCTGTGTTGTTGGTACCTATAAAATGCGTCTTGGCGAGAGAAATCTTTAGAGTAACCACAATGTAGGGTTAATATATATAAAAACCGATATATACTACAGGAAAAGGCACACATTTCGTCTCTTACCGTAAACTTGAGGCCCCGTATTACACCACAAGTGTTCTGATAAAACCCAAATCCGATACTTGAGAAAAATAGAGATACCAGTCTATAAATCTGACAGGTCCTCCAGAAAAACAGCGACACCAGTCTGTGACGTCATAGACATGCACGTGAGAAATTTGTTTATGTGCACCGAGTGCAAATAGATATATTTTCTGGGTAATTGCAATCAATCTTGGACATAAATCATGTCCACGTGTACCATATACATGACTTATAAGAGCCGTCCCGCTAGAAAAACCAACAGTGTAGACTGTTTCAGGAATCATTACTCTATACCTCTATTCCCTTGAGGCGGAATGTGTCGGCCCGGATCAGTCTGCGCGGGGGCTGATCTGGTCGATACATTACGCAGATGCCATAATGTTGGTTTTCTCGCGGACGGCTCAAATATGACTTACTAAAAAACCTTAGATTTTTCACCGCCATTTGTGTCACAAACGTGGTCGTTTTTCAAACAATATGCCTTTGCTAAATGTTCTTGTTCTATCAAATGAGCCGTCCCATGAGAAAACCAACATTGCGGACTCTGCGTAAAGTATCAACTCGGATTAGCATAAGCATGCCGCGCAGGCTTACATGGACAGAACTCTTTCGCCTCTTGTGGTTTTTCTGTGTCGGGAATAATTTCTCTATACCTCTATACCCCGGAGACGGAATGTGTCGGCCCGGATAAGCCTGCGCATGCTGATCTTGGTCGATATATTACGCAGATATGTTTTCTAGAGTAACGGCTCAAATAAATAAATAAATAAATAAATATGGTTAATACCGATGGAAGATACACATACTGTATTGAAAAGTGAATTTATTTCTGTTAACCCTACGTTTCAATAGTGTGTGAGTTAATCCTATGTGTTTTTCCATTTTGCCACTTCCGGTTATAATAATAATTAGTTATTGTAATTCATGTTGTGTAGTATGTGTCTTGCTACATTCATTGTTAATGTTATCTGCCCTGTGTCCTTAATTTGTTAATACACCTTTAATCTTGTAGCTATGCCAATTGCCGATAGTTTGTTTCTTGTTAGCAACTGATGACCTTACTTTTTTATTCTAAACAATACTGTCTGTCAAATGGCAAAATAAATCACAAGACATCTAAACAATGAAATAAACATAAATCTGTTATTACATAAATAGATGGAATGACAGAAAGCGTGGCTCGAGTCAATTGATTGTAACCCTTTCAAAGTTAGAATGAACATGTCCAGAGTACATAGCCAGTTCAATGAACATGTCCAGAGTACATAGCCAGTACAATGAACATGTCCAGAGTACATAGCCAGTTCAATGAACATCTAGATGACCGTGCATATTTAATTAAGTAGCCAACAGAAGATTGGTCGGTGTTTTACGCTGTTTTTAGCAATTGTTCAGTTATATCACCGCGTCTCCTGGGAAAGTTACCAGTACTACAGGTCAATTAATCCTGGTACCAGCCAGTCAGTCGTAATGCTAACCCCGCACATGAGAGTCATTACTACCCTTGATTTTTAAAGTATTTGGTGTTCTCCGACCGGGGTTGGAAACCAAGACTTCCAAAACTCGAGGCTTGTGACATATATAGTCTTCGAAGAATCGGTTCCAGCTATCAAAGGCTGAAGTTCTTTTATTTTTTTTATTCACTTTAGTTTCAATTGTTATATTATTTTCTCTTCATCATTATGTCATACCTATGACATTGGGCAAAGTTACCAACAATATAACACTTTTGTTGGTAAAGTGTTATCTTATTCAATTATAAGCATATTCGATGTATATTATTGTTTAACCCCTTTCCAAATTACAACAAATCTGCAGTAGACGACTTTGAAATTATGGAAAACCTCGCTATATGTACATACAAGTACAGTTTTAAAACAGAGGTCAAAAATAGTGTAGCTAAAGGAAATATTGCTCACCATGAGCAATTTCTCCTTTTGCTACAATGTTTTGAAAAGTGACTTACATTGTGTGAAAGGGTTAACACTATATAATCTTATGCCACCGAACAATAAAACATTACTTGCTCAATAAAATCAATACGAAACAGGCAAACTTTCTACCACCCTGAACAAAAGTGATGCGTCAGAATAATAGGAGTCGTGATGTTTTTACCACCGGAGTTTATACTCGTGAAAACTCGTATGTATTAATAGCATTATGTCATTTCTAAATAAGAGACACCAATGCTCGTCTGTTGTTTTCTAAGTCGAAAAAGAGGCAATACTGGTTCATTATTAAAGCCAGAGTTATGTGACTTGGAATAGACACGTTTTGTTCCTAGGAACATGTGTACCAAGTTTCATTTGAAAATGTTGAACGGTTTGTGAGTTATGAGGAAAGGTTAAAGTTTTGTGACGACGCCAATGGTATCACAATATCCCGACTTGTTTTCTTCGAAAAACAGACAAACTTAAAAGGCAAGTTTTACATATTAACTATTGTTATATAATACCTTATACAGAGGTTATTTATAGTAATACGCACATTGATCTCTTCAAGACAAGAAAGGACTGCATTTGAATTTCAGTTGTTTTTCTTTTGTACCGTGACTAAGTCGTAGAAAATTTTATTCACATAAAGTTAAATTGAATAAATGAAAGTATTAAGTATGAAAGTATAATAGAATAAGTGAAAGAACTAAGTGTAAAATACTAATTAAATATGATAAATGAATAATTATACAAGTCTAATTGAATAAGAGTAAAAGTTGAGTATGAAAGTATAAAAGTATTATTGAACACGAAAAAGAATGAATGATTTGGTATTAATAATTGAACACGAGTATGAATTATTTATTAAGGATAAAAGTCTTAGTGTACACGGGAACGAATTATGTATTAGGCATTAAAGTATAATTGAATAAGTAAAAACCTGAGTATTAAAGTCTAATTGAATAAAAGTAAACGTTAAGTATGAAATTCTAATTGAACACGATTTATCAAGTATTAAAGTCTAATTGAATAAAAATAAACGTTAAGTATGAAATTCTAATTGAACAAGATTTATTAAGTATTTAAGTATAATTGAATAAGCAAAGACCTGAGTGTTAAAGTCTAATTGAATAAGAGTAAAACATAGGCATGAACGTCTAATTGAATAAGAGAAGGAATTAAGTATAAAAGTATAATTGAATCTGACAAATGACATGTAATTATCAGCACTAAGGAACACCGCTTAGATCAACAATATCAGAGGGTACTACCACTACACACACGTTCACTTTTCTTCTTCTACATAAATTACATTGAAATGTGACTGTTCGCCAGATATGATATGAGCCGTTCTACGAGAAAACATTGTGGTCTCTGCGTAAAGTATCGACCCGGATCAGCCCAAGCATGCCGCGAAGGCTAATCCTGACAGACACTCGATACATTACGCAGATACCATCATGTTGATTTTCTCTTGGGGCTGCTCATATTTAAAATAGATTGCTTTGAATGCACACGGAGAACAAAATCAGTTTTACATACAGAATTGACAAGAAATATCTGTAAAAAAGATACACGTCGATCACTATGAGAAAACACTAGGAAATTGACCAATACCGAGAATACGTCACATGCGAGGCTCCCAAAGGGTGTATATACATCTATCGACGAAAAACTTTGTGGGAAAACGAGAAATTGGTCATAATAAAGAATGTATCCAAACCAAACTTCTCAAAATTGTTTTTGTTATATGGGTCAATGAGGAAATGATGCGTCCGTTCATGGGAAAGGGTACAAGGTTTTGTGTGTAAACAATATATCCAGATCAGTCTGTGCATTCGCACACTCTGATAAAGATCTACACTATCCACACATTACTTATTTGACATGGAACGAATTACATTTTTATGTAATGACAGCAAACAATCCTGATTTCATGTTATAGAGCTCGTTTCGAACCGACTCAACCGAAGCTGTACTGTTAGCAAAAACACACACCAAGTTGCCATTGTCGCTGAAATAGTTAATACATTTTAAAGATTTAGTCATACATTCTTAGAAAAACATATTAATGTAAGATGTGTTCGAAGAACATAAAGATAGGCAGAAAAAATCCGGAAACAAAACCTTAGAAAAATGAATGGTTACTTTTCTTAATAAAACCAGGGACGTAGATTTATGTCCCTGATAAAAGATAAAACAAATATGAAATAAGGTTCTCATAATGCCTTATGTACCATGCGTCTTGTAGTTTTCGAACGTGCCTATAGTTTTGCTAATTCCAGGCAAAGTCTCTGGTCTCAATTTGCAGGAATCAACCCGATCCATTCTGGAGGCGTGATATAAAATTCCTACGTTAATGGTCCCGGACTGGATTGCGTTTCCGCCATTACAAGTCAAGTACCGGGGCTGGTTCTCCATAATTTTCTCTCAGTCTTACGTCTATACCTGTCAGTTAGCGACACAGTCCAGATCCCTTTTGCTGAAGTATTGTGTTTTAACAGGAATAATGGCACATTGCTAAATTTATGCTCGCTATTAATTATTTTTCTTTCATACAATCTATTCCGGTGGTGTTTCAGATGAAATTAATTTGAGAAACATATTTTTTAAAAATTAAACCCACCAGTACCAAAAATGCTTTATAAACCAGGGAAAACAAAAGCACGCCAAATACAGATGCTTAACGAGGAAGTTTTAATATTAAAAAATATATGATATTAAGGAATGTTGTCCGCTATGTGGATAAAAGGACTTTAGGCGTGTGTATTCAATCTGAAAACAACCTGGTACATTTAGTAATTCATTAACAAAAAATGTTTCAAATTAAAAGCCTTTAAATGTCTTTTACGCAGACCATCTTTGATAAAAACAGAAACAAACCCCAGAAAAAAAACAGAAAAAGAAAGAACAAGGTAAACGCATACATACGAACATTTCAGGGAAAATAAAACTCGAACTTAGTTCAAGATTGAAGATTGTTGAAGACAAGTACCAACGATACTCTGATCTTCATTATGTGTCTACCTCCCGTCTGCTTTATATAGGAAAACAAACATAATTGAGCCGTCCCACGAGAAAACCAACAGTATGGCATCTGCGCAGACGCAGACGCAGACTGATCCGGGCCGACACATTCAGTGTCAGGGGAGATAGACGTATAGAGTAATGATTCCTGAAACAGAAAATTCACAGGAGACAAAAGTTGTTTGTCTGGGTAAGCCTGCACGCCATGTTTAGGCAGACCAGGGTCGATACTTTACGCAGAAACCACAATGTTGGTTTTCTCGCGAGATGACTTGATGGTATGTGGAGCACAATTCATACAACAAGGGTAGTGGTGCATTAATATTTTCAATGCAGAATTTTCCAAAAAGGACTTGTCCAGCTTTGCATTTGGAAACGTCCATAACACATTTTACAAGTAAGACGATAACATATTGAGTTGGGCAGCCAATAGTAGTATCCAGGTCAGATGGCGAGGATGCGCCGTCTGCCCTGACTCTAGTCTAGTGGCAAAGGCTTCACACAATTTATTCCAACGAAACAAAAAATATTGTCTCTGGTGGTTCCCCCGCCACCCAGAATGATGGTTCACTTGATGATTATAACAATTAATTTTACAATGATTTTATGAGTGTTTTTATGACGCCGGTCTGTGTATCCTGATAATTCAATGTCTACCTGTATGGGTTTGATGCCTTACACCTGGTCGACACTGAAACCATCTCTCTTAATTCTACATAATTTATTCCCATTGAGAAATAGGTTGCACAGACGACGGTTGCACTTTGTTTGTTTGATTTTTAAGCGAAATGCATAAAGATGCATAAGGTTTTTTTTCGAAAAAAAGAAAGGGTAGATTTGCTCTCATTTGTCTCATACCGTACGTTTGTTTGAAAAGTGTTTGACGACGCTTTCAATACTATTTCAGTGATATCGCAGAGTTTACCTGGGCACGCTACCAGGGTCCAATGCAATCAACCTTACTTAGCGCTAAGTAATACTTAAATACTTAAAAGCATACATTGTGTATTTCATAAATTTTGTTTCCCTAAGATTTTGTCAAACATGAATGGTGGAATATATTTAAGTAAAAGACTTATTTAACATAAATAATTACCTTACTGAACTAACAAAATCTAACAAAAGCATAAATATTTAGGTATTTTTTTACCGCGACTCACGGACCCGAGGCGGACGCTTACTGCACGGACTGCACGTTACGTACCTGCATTGTGAATGTGCAGCGCAACACCTCTAGATCAATAGCTGGCGAAGGCCAATGAAGAGTTGATGCAATTCCGAGGTCAATCCTTTCCCACATGCAGACGCATTATGACGTTATAGCATCAGACTACTTTTGAAAACAGTGTGGCCAAAGGTAAAATTGCTGACGGTGTGTAATTTCTCCTTTGGCCACAATGTTTTCTACTTTATTTTATAATTTTGCTATCATCTTTTATGGACACTTTTCAGGTTTTTGTAACAATCTTTTCAAAGTCGTCTGCTGCAGGTATGTGGAATATGGTTAAAACATCCTCCTATTGGAAACACATTTTGATGCACCTTAATACAGGAGACTTTGCAAAGCAGTGTGGGAAGTGGAGATTGCTTTCGTAACAAAAACAAAATTGAACATCAAACTATTAATTAGAAGCATTATCTATTGCTTTAGTTTGATCATGTGTTTGCTTATTGTCGATGCCGACAATATATAAAAGTATACGGGAATGATTACACTTGGATTATATGTATACGTTTATTATTTATTAATCTTTATTTCCTCCAATTAAGAAGACTACATTTATAATACAACAATACAGAAAACACAATTTGCTACAACTACAATGGAAAAAACAAAAACAAACAACAAACAAACAAACAAACAAAAAAAGAAACCCCCAAAACAAACAAACAACAACAGCAAAATGAAAATAAAGAAAAATATAGGATATAAATAAAAAAGGAGATAGATAGTTACATGAGGATAGAAATAGAAATGGAAATAGATACTTACATGAGTGTATGTATGCATACGTATGGTCTACGGGAGCAATACATAAAGTGAGAGGGGATGATACCATTTGGAACAATAAATAAAAGTGTATAAGCTTGATACCCTTGGGCTTTATTTATACTTATTCTCAAAAGGACAGTATATAAAAGTATATGGCATTGATACCATTGGTAGTGATACATCTGGTGCTTATCGTACTGTGAAAGTGTGCATTAAGTAATACCACTTGCGCTATATGAATGCTTATTGTCTAAGGGGGCCATATCTAACAGAGTATATGTGATTGATACCACTAGGGTTATGTGTATGTATATAAACGTGTATAACATTGATATCATTTTGGCTATACTTACACTTTTTGTCAAAGGGGCCACTATTTAAAAGTGTATGTGATTGATACCACTTGATACCATATATGCATGTTTATTGTCTAAGGGGGCAATATCTAGCAGTGTATATGTGATTGATACCACTTGATACCATATATGTATGTTTATTGTCTAAGGGGGCAATATCTAACGGTGTATATGTGATTGATACCACTTAATTATTGTCTAAGGGGGCAATATCTAACAGTGTATATGTGATTGATACCACTTGATTATTGTCTAAGAGGGCAATAGCTAACAGTGTATATGTGATTGATACCACTTGATACCATATATGTATGCTTATTGTCTAAGGGGGCAATATCTAACAGTGTATATGTGATTGATACCACTTGGGCTATATGTATGCTTATTGTCTAAGGGTACAATATCTAACCGTGTATATGTAATTGATATCACTTGGGCTATATGTATGCTTATTGTCTAAGGGGACAATACCTAACAGTGTATATGTAATTGATACCACTAGGGCTATGTGTACAATTATTGTCTAAGGGGGCAATATCTAACAGTGTATATGTAATTGATACCACTTTGGCTATATGTATGCTTATTGTATAAGGGGGCAATATCTAACAGTGTATATGTGGTTGATACCACTTAGGTTATAATTTTACGTATTGTCAAAGAGATAAATATTAAATGTATGGGATTGATACAATTGGGGGGGAGAAACACCTTTAAAAACGTGTCGGATGATTGTTGGTTGGTTTTGTTTTTTAGTTAAGACGAACTATTTATTTGTTTTTATATTATTTCCCACAAAATGTATCAGCGAGGAATTTTATCCAATCAAAGATTAATGATTTTATTTACAATAAATCTGTCAAATGAAGCATTTTGTCCGCGGAATAAAAGGACATTAACAACTGACTTTATACGAGATTTACGGAAACTAATTTAGAACGACTTGTGAAACATACTAGGCATAAATAAACGTAGATACACATCTCCACGGCAGAGTAAAAAAAAAAATGGGGGCAACGTCGTTTAAAAAACACCCGACGTTCGGAGATTTTAAAAATAATTGGGCCATAACACACGGAAGCCTTCCCTAACCAAGACCAACTGCTTTAAAGGTGCAGTACTCCAGAAAATATATTTTTTAGTCAAAGTATTAAAACTGTTCAAACGTTGTCTTGATATATATGAATAATAATTCAGGGATAAAATTAGAGTAATACTTTCACTTTCCAGTACCATAAACATCTACATATTGATCGTTTACATACCGAGTAAGCCAAATTTTGTACATTTTCATGAATTTTTACGGGCCGTTTTCGAAATTTACTGCCAAAGTAGTTTTGAACTACTTATTACTACTATGTTGTCACTATTAGCAATATTTGCAGTAGTTTCAATATTTGCAGTAGTTTCAACTTTTCTCAAAATGTTGATCCCCATCTGGAGTTCAACACCTTTAAAAGTAGATATAATTAACATATTTGAATATAGCGACCTATTAAATTTCGCTAACAGTGTATACTTTTCCAAAAGGATAACTTCACACTGTGCTAAAAATTAATGACGTATCAGCGAATCAGGTCCGCTCAGTCTCATCGGGGACTTCATTGTCACGGCCAAGAATCGCAATGCACTAGGAGAATAAATGATTACTATAATTGACAGTCCTGGTGTTTGCCTGATCCAATGTTAGTAGACATTGATACCGGATACTCCTGGTATTTGCCTGATCCAATGTTACTAGATATTGATACCGGATACTCCTGGTATTTGCATAATCCAATGCTAGTTGACATAGATACCGGATATTCCTGGTATTTGCATGATCCAATGTCACTAAACATTGAATCCGGATATTCCTGATATTTGCCTGATCCAATGTTACTAGACATTGATACCGGATACTCCTGGCATTTGCCTTATCCAATGTTACTAGACATTGCTACCGGATAATCTTGGTATTCGCCTGATCCAATGTTACTACACATGGATACCGGATACTCCTAGTAGCTGCCTGGTCAAATGTTACTAGACATTGATGCCGGATACTCCTGGTATGTGTCTGATCCAATGTTACTAGACATTGATACCGGATACTCCTGGTATTTGCCTGATCCAATGTTACTAGACATTTATACCGGATACTCCTGGTATTTGCCTGATCTAATGTTACTAGACATTGATACCGGATACTCCTGGTATTTGCCTGATCCAGTGTTACTAGACATTGATACCGGATACTCCTGGCATTTGCCTTATCCAATGTTACTAGACATTGCTACCGGATACTCCTGGTACTTGCCTGATCCAATGTTACTAGACATTGATACCGGATACTCCTGGTACTTGCCTGATCAAATGTTACTAGACATTGATACCGGATACCCCTGGTATTTGCCTGATCCAGTGTTACTAGACATTGATACCGGATACTTCCTGGTATTTGCCGATCCGATGTTACTAGACATTTATATACCAGATACTCCTGGTATTTGCCTGATCCAATGTAACTAAACATTGATGCCGGATACTCCTGGTATTTGCCTGATCCAATGTTACTAGACATTGATATCGGATACTCCTGGTATTTGCCTGATCCAATTTAATTTACATTGATACCGGATGACTCTGGTATGTGCCTGATTAAATGTTACTATACATTGATACCGGATACTCCTGGTATTTGCCTAATCTTATGTAACTAGACATTGATACAGGATAACTCTGGTGTTTGCCTGATCCAATGTTACAATACATTGATACCGGATACTCTTGGTATTTGCCTGATCCAATGCAACTAGACATTGATACCGGATACTCCTGTAATTTACCTAATCCAATGTTACTAGACATTGATACCGGATACTCCTCGTATTTGCCTGATCCAATGTTACTAGACATTGATACAGGATAACTCTGGTATTTGCCTGATACAATGTTACTAGACATTGATACCGGATATTTGCCTGATCCAATGTAACTAGACATTGATACCGGATACTCCTGGCATTTACCTAATCCAATGTTACTAGACATTGATACCGGATACTCCTGGTATTTGCCTGATCCAATGT
>JAUELF010262279.1:0-11275 GCA_031471495.1 Clinocardium nuttallii | reverse complement strand
CAGTATACACACCTTTACATATACAGTATGTACAACATTACATATACAGTATATACAACATTACATATACAGTATATTCACCATTACATATACAGTATATACACCATTACATATACAGTATAAACAACATTACATCTACAGTATATACACCATTACATATACAGTGTATACGACATTACATATACAGTATACACACCATAACATATACAGTATATACAACATTATGTATAAAGTATATGCAACCTTATAGTTACAGTATTAACATACTTATATTTACAGTATATACAACAATACATAATTATACAGTTCATACAACATTACATTTATAGTATATACACCCTTATATATACAGTATATACAACCTTACATTACAGTATATACAACATTACATATATACAGTATATACAACATTACAAATACAGTTTAAACAACGTTACATATATGGTATATACACCCTTATATATACATAAACAGTATATACACCATTACATATACAGTATATACAACCTTACATATACAGTATATACACCCGTACATATACAGTATATACACCATTAAATATACAGTATATACAACATTACATATACAGTATATACAACATTACATATACAGTATAAATAATCTTACATATACAGTATATACAACCTTACATATACAGTAAATGCAACATTGCATATAGAGAATATACAGCATTACATATACAGTTTAAACAACGTTACATATATAGTATATACACCCTTATATATACAGTATATACAACCTTACATTACAGTATATACACTATTACGTATACTGTATATACAACATTACATAAACAGTATATACAACATTACATATACAGTATATACAACATTACATATACAGTATATACACCATTACATATACAGTATATAATCTATTACATACACAGTATATTCACCATAACATTACATATACAGTATATACAACAATACATATACAGTATACACACCTTTACATATACAGTATGTACAACATTACATATACAGTATATACAACATTACATATACAGTATATACACAATAACATATACAGTATATACAACCTAACATATACAGTATATACACCATTACGTATACAGTATATACACCATTACATATACAGTATATACAAAATAACATATACAGTATATACACCATTACATATACATTAAATACAACATTACATATACGTGTACAGTATACACAAAATAACATATACAGTATATACAACCTTACATACACAGTATATACACCATCTTATGTATAGTATATACAACCGTATATGTAGAATATATACACCATTACATATACAGTACATACAACCTTACATATACAGTATATACAGCCTCAAATATACAGTATATACACCACTACATATACATTATATAGAACCTAACATATGTAGTATATACACCATAACATATACAGTATATACAAAAGAACATATACAGTATATACAGCATTACATATACAGTATATACAACATTACATATACGTGTAGAGTATACACAACATTACATATACAATATATACATCGTTACATATACAGTATATACACCATCTTATGTATAGTATATACAAACGTATATATATATACTATATACACCATTACATATACAGTATATACAACCTCAAATATCCAGTATATACACCATTACATATACACTATATACAACATTACATACACAGTGTATACAACATTACATATACAGTATATCCAACCTTACATATACAGTATATACAACCTTACATAGCAGTATATACACCATTACATATACAGTATGAACACTATTATATACAGTATATACACCATTACATATACAGTATATACACAACATAACATATATAGTATATACAACCTTACATATACAGTAAATACAACATTACATATACAGTATAATTATACACCATTACACAGTGTATACACCATTACATATACAGTATATACAACCTTACATATACAGTATATACACCATTACATAAACAGTATATACAACCTTACATATACAGTATATACACCATTACATATACAGTATATACAACATTACATACAATACAGTATGTACAACCTTATATATACAGTACGTACAACCTTACATATACAGTATATACACCATTACATATTATAGGTTATTGTGACCCTGTACTCTGAAATTGTCGTTGGACCTCGTTCTTGGCTTGCCGAGCTTACTAGGCTACGTTCGCCAAAGAACGAGGTCCAACGATGATTTCACAGTACATGGTCAATAACCTTTTTATTGCATACTTTCATATTGTAAACTATTTAGTTTACAATGTGTTTGTTTTTCTATATATCTAGAGTTTAAAGATCTGCTTCGAAAATGTAAACAAACTATTTGTTTATATATGTAGTCATTACGTTTAAAATGCCGTTTGGAAAGTTGAATTATAAAAGTGACGTAGCTTTTTTTTAAATGACGTCATGCACGTGCATAACCAACATTTTAGACGCGCGTTTTACACTATTTTCCGGTAAAAAACGTACTGTTAGCATGAGAGAGTAAGACATTTTCGTTGACCAGCATATGAGAATTAAACATTACAAAGTCCCGTGAGGTTTAACAATGATATTAAGTTCAGCTATGTTTGTTTACACAAAGAACGTAGTCCCTAGCATGTTAATTATGCAGAATTATCGCACGTCCTGATCTACGGTCATGATCACTCATTGACAGCGGTCATGATCGGAAAATCATAACCACTTTCTTCAATGTAAAGTGAACGGGACAATATCAAAGTATGCAATAAACAGTATATACAACCTTACATAGACAGTATGTACACCATTACCTATACAGTATATACATCATTACAAATACAGTATATACATCATTACAAATACAGTATATACAACCATACATAGACAGTATATACACCATTACATATAGAGTATGTACACCATTACAAATACAGTATGTACACCATTACATATAGAGTATATACACCATTACAAATACAGTATGTACACCATTACCTATACAGTATATACATCATTACAAATACAGTATATACAACCATACATAGACAGTATATACAACCTTACATATACAGTATATACAACCATACATAGACAGTATATACACCATTACATATAGAGTATATACACAATAACATATACAGTATATACACCATTACATATACAGTATATACAACATTACATATACAGTATATACAACATTACATATACAGTATATACAACATTACATATACTGTATATACACCATTACTTTACAGTGTATACACCATTACATACACAGTGTATACAACATTACATATTCAGTATATACAACATTACATATACAGTATAAACAACCTTACATATACAGTATATACAACATTATATATACATATTATGTTTAAACAAGACGCTTTCTTATCTTCTACGACACTGAAATGCGATGTTTTTCTATTGTGTTATTGTTTAACATTTTCCCTCATACAGACCCTTTCTGACACCTCTGCAGCAGACGACTTTAACACATAGTTGCAAAAGGAAAAAGTTCTCATAATGAGCAATTAACCATTTGCCACTTTGTTTCCGTTCCAAAATTTCATTTCCATTTGTCGAGATCTTCTATATCTTTGATCATATGTTTTCAAAGACGTCTGCTGGAGATTTGTTGTATGTGGGAAAGGGTAAATCAGTGTTATAGAAGTTACAGCAGTTCTCTCTTTATTCTAAACTTGACGACATTATGGACACACTGGACAAGAAACTATTCAATGAATAATTCAATATATTTATCCTAATATCACAATGTTTTCAATTTTTGTCAATACTTAGACTTTTTTAAATTACGAGAGATTTTCCTCAATTATGCCTAGTGTTTTCAAAGCCGTCTGCTTCCGTTTTGTTGTATGTGGGAAAAGGTTACTTCAAAAATGATGACAGGATAATTCCATTTGTTACAAGAAATCGACATCGTTGTACTTGTTATCTGTCTATGAACTTAAGAGATCAAATGTATTCGGGCCAAGCCTCAGCAAAACCTGCCTCAGCATATTTATGACAAGTACAGACAACTATCAGAGACAAATGAGACGTTTCTTGAAACATTCTGTGATACATTGGCAAACAGCGGGGGTCAGATATGGATCACACACTACTCGCAATGTTGGACCCCTCGGTGGTGGGGTCTCTGGTGGGTACGTTCCCTGCCCGGAAAATACCATGTCATACAGTCGATTGCAAATCTATCAGAATATAAGATTAATATTAGGTTATAAGAAGTATGAGGTTCTTTAACGTGCGCATTGTCTAGCACCGATACACGCGAGTCACTGTTTACTGTAAATGACCAGTCCTTGAGCTGTTGTTGAGTGGGAGACACTTAACGCAACTCAGAACACATCTAGAACCCGGACATTGATTCGAATCTCGAATTTACAGTCTAACGTGTTTGCCACTAGACCACCGGGGTCACTATTTAGATATGATACCTCATAGTGAAATCGCCGAGTTCATTTGGAACGCCCTACCTTAATTATTAATACATGCATCTCTAAATAATACAACGATTGTATACTGTATACTGTATTTGTTTAGTTGATGATTTTAGTTTAATGCAGTTTTATTTTGTTTTCTAATGGGTTGTTTTGCTATCACGGCGGCCTATTCACTTTACGTTTATTTCCTGGCTTTCACGCAGCAGTACTCCACACAGCACTCTTCTCATATAACTTACTGGCTACATTCCGACATAGCCATTCAAGCAAATTGGTAAAAGACAGTACATCAGTCGAAACTAATTGTGTCTGTTACTTTAAGTATTTTGAAAAGCATTTACAACTCCTATCTCCTATGAACACAACCGCACTGTAAGATAGTGACCTAGTTCCGTGTTAACATGATAGTCCGGTAACAAAGAAGTTCTACTATTTCTAACAAATCTTCATAATTTCTGTTTAGTTTGCTAGCATGATGATTTACGCCGTTTTCAACAGTATCTCAGTTATATAACAAGACGAATTTTGATGCTAAGCCTCAAAGAACACCGTGTATGATTTTGAAACATGACTTAAAGGAAGCTGATGCAGTTCAGTACATTTATATAACATGTACATAGACAGGATGTAAACATTTCGAACAAAAATGTCAAATGTCCCTTTATTAGAAGCAGCCAGGAGGCGGCTTCCTGTAGTAATGCATTGAAATTTAGCACAAAGAGAATATTTAGACCTGCCAGTGTTCCACACTTTCGCAATCTATATAATGTGTAAGATTTACATGTTAAAAAAAGACAAAGGCCGGTGTATTAATTGAATATATGTACATTTAAAGTTAGCGAAATGCATAATGTATCTAGTCTTAACAGTAATCCTGAAATGGTTACCTGCATCATACGCTTTATTATTGTTATAGTAATGTAAACCGGAAACCAATCAACTGGTTCTCGAATAAAGCTACGAGCTAAAATGTAAGCCAGTAACCATTGATCTATATGAAATTGTGCATATTGAGTTTTCTCAATAAACGGTTTTAACGCTACCCCACATACGAGTGACAGTCTATACCCTTACTGTAACTCTGCAACAGCCGACTTTTAAAACCATTGTGGCGAAACGTGACATTGCTCATAATATGCTGATTTTTCGCCTCCATTTGCGGTTTTAACCCTTTTCCACATACGAGTATAAACCATTTCTGAGCCTCTGCAGTAGACGAATTTTGAAATCATTGAGGCAAAAGGTTAAATTGCTCAAAATGAGATTAATGTTCTCTATTTACGGCTTTAACCCTTTCCCTCGTACAGTATGTACCATTTTTGATTGTGGCAAAAGGTGAAATTAGTCATAAATTGAGCTAAATTTTCTCAATTTGCGGTTTTAACCATTTCCCACATACGTGTATAAACCATTTCTGGGCCTCTGCATATTGCGACTTTTGAAATCATTGTGGCAAAAGGTTAAATTGCTCAAAATGAGCAATTGCTCTATTTGTCACAAACATTTCAACTCTTTTCAATTATCTTACTATCATTTATAGAGATTATCTATGTTTTGTATGTCAGGTGTGGCAAAAGGTGAAATTGCTTGTAATGAGCAATTGCTCTATTTGCCACAACAATTTCAACTCTTTTCAATTATCTTATTATCATTTTTAGAGATTATCTATGTTTTGTACTTACATACGAGTATAAACCATTTCTGGGCCTCTGCAGTATGCGACTTTTGAAATCATTGTGGCAAAAGTGAAATTGCTCAAAATGAGCAATTGCTCTATTTGTCGCAAAAATTACAACACTTTTCAATTATCCGGGGTATATATTTAGATTCACCTAACACGTTGTTAGTTGCCATTGTTTCCCGTATATATATTACCCTAACAAGTGTTGCGCGAACATTACAACCTCGAGAATTGTTAGGATAGCAGTATTGAAACCACCAATCATATAGAAAGAGTTTATGTTACAAACAGTCAAAGGGAAGTAAATCGGATCGGCTTGCCGAGCAGACAATTTTGTCTATAGGGATTTCAGATGAATTAACAAGACTGAAGTGGTCTCCCATTGGACACTAAGTTGAACGTGTTTTAAAAAAAGTTGAATACCGTTTGACTAATTTGTGATCAAAACAGTGTTTACTTTTAGCTTTATTGACACCTCAGGAGCCAGTTTCTGAACAACACGTAATTTTCTTAAATTGCAAGTAAAATTCACTGCAGAATAAGGGTGACCTTTGATTTGACGTCATAGCTAAACAAAGAAAAGATCGGATAGCATGCAGGTTTGTTTGTTGTGCTTTTTATGTTGTTTCTATGATGAACTTTGATTGAATAAAAGTTGCTGGGTTATTTCAACTGTTGGAAAAGAGCCATAGCCAGAAACGCTATAATGGTCGCCTATGGAAAATGAGTAGCTTCCCCCCTGATCACAAAATATGATACCCCATGTCCGCGAATAACTATTGTATTACAGAATTCCCCCCGTTAACAAACCCTACTTTCGTTTTATCGGAACGAAGTGGGGTTTCGCGCACTATTGTACGACAATTCTGAACAACCGTATAAGTAAGTAAGAAAGTAAGTACATTGCAAATTATTGTGACATGTGTTAACAATTTTTAGAATACATTCATAATTTAACATTTATTATGTGTTACAGTACACCCGGTCCCATGGGCCTATAAGTCACCAAAAGAATATGCGTTACATATATACATGGATCATATACAAAATATACTGAACGAACGGTCAATTATCTGAGAAATGTTTTCAAAATTAATAAACTGCAGAATGTGTAACCTTTCCCTCGTAAATAAATATTTAGCTAACAACTATGAAAAATATCGAAGTTAGAACATAGTAGAAATCATTGTGAGAAAAGTGGCTATTGGTTGTTTTATTCAACACCCCAGTTCTTCACAATGCTTTCACAGGGCATCTTTGTCTGTTTCACCAGAAGGTGTATTCATATTGAAACATATGTATTAAGTTAAACAGCGTACGCCGTCTTAGCACTACAAACGTGGCTGTCTTTCTGGGATTTGTTCAATAATATGATAAAAATATCACTGTAAATTTCATTTCTAAATTTGCCATATAATTTGCACCTCAATTGGAAGTGCTCTTCACTTCAGTTAAAAGCTTTGCACAGTCTATCTTCCAATATTTTACCAAGGTAACGTATAAGTGAACGATTGTCGTAAAACAATGAGTCAACAGTTACACCGGCGTGAATCACGAACAAACAAATCAATTCATTCAATCGGTAAGTCAAGTGAACTAGTAGAACTTCTTCACGTAAACTGATACAGTACAAGCTATCCCAGGCGAAAAGAGGGTCGTGTTGCGCATGCGTACAGTAAACATTTGGGTCAGTCTGTGTTTCCGCATAGTCTTCCAGAGTTTTCGCTGTCCGCCTTGCATGCAGTATAGCCCAGATTTAATTGCACAGAAAAACTTAAGAGTTGTAATCCTACGTATGCTACTACCATAACCATTTATTTTATCAAGATGTAAGAGGATACCGAAATCGCGACGTTTAGCCCTTAACTACATTTGACACATATTTATACAGCAAACGACTGATAAACATCTATACAAAAAAGTGGTTACTCTCTTTATATAATAAAGAGAAATTTTTCATGTTGTTACCATATATTCAAAATTCGTCTGCTGTAAAGGCATCAAAAAGCAAAAACGCAATTTATGGAGAGTACACTTTTTAACCGTTTTCAACCAATGGACCCCTTTTGACGCATCTGCAGCAGACAATTTTTGAAAACATCGTGACAAAAAGAAAAATTGCTTGAGACGCGCAATTTCTCCTTCTGCCACAACGTTTTCAACTCTTTTCAGTAATTATACCTTCATTTTTAGAGATTTTCCAAAATAGATGTGTTCAAAGTCGTCTGCTGAGATATGTCGTATGTGGAAAGGGTTAAGAGAGGATATAAATAAATAAGTCGCATAAGCGGTTTGAGGTATTAAATGAATCTGTTTAGAGTGATGACTCAGGCGAGCTGGTGCATTCGCACAGTCTGAACAAAGCATCCACTGTCCGTCTACACGTCCGTAAGCCCTAGACACACAAAGTAAGATGTCGTTTCTATTTAAATATCGAATTCGAAGTAAGATTATTTCTACTGAAAATTGAGTGTACACCAGTTGTCTCCTAAAAAGGGTGCACTGTGAATATATAACAGAAAGCGTTATACATGCTTATGTAAGGAAGCATGCATCTCATGATCTTTGCATTATCATAATTGACCCGTCCCGGGAGAAAACCAACAGTGTGGACTCCGCGTAAAGCATCGACCCGGATTAGCCTAAGCATGCCGCGCAGGCTAACCCGGACATATACTTTTGGCCTCATGTGGATTTTCTGTTTCAGGAATTATTACTCTATACCTCTATTATCCTGAGACGGAATGTGTCTGCCCGGATTAGCCTGAGCGGATTGCGCAGGCTAATCTTGGTCGATACATTACGCAAACTGTTGGTTTCTCGCGGGACGGGCTCATATTCATATATGAAACTAGAAACGTTTGTAAAATTAACGTCAGTTTATATCTTGAATCTATTACCCCAATTATAGTCTTGAATATATTACCAAAATTATAGTCTTAAATATATTACCCAAATTATAGTCTTGAATCTATTACCCAAATTATAGTCTAAATACTCAAATAAAGTTCGATACTTTTCCCACACGTTAACCTCTTCTCACATAAAGATTGTGTTTGACACAATTGCAGCAGACATTTGAAATTATTGTGACAATTTGATCTTTCGGCAAAATGTTTTTAACACTTTCATTTATAGAATGTATCAATACTTTTGCCTAGATGTTTACAAGGTCGTCAGCAGAGTTGTTGTATGTGGAAAACAGTTAGTATAACGTTAAGGTTTGTGTTCGCAGAGGCACCGCGCAATCACCTTCGTACCTTCTTTTACCACGACTCGTATCCACGCCTTTCAGCGGGGTATTGGTTAAATAGCAGTATTTTTTCAAAAACTGGTAACAGTATTTTGATAGATAACCCTCTCCCATTGTATAAAACTGTAGGGGGTTTGAAGCGAGTTTGTAATCGAGAAGTTTTCCCGTCGATAAATATCTAAGTATACATCCTTCGGTTATTAGTAGTTTCAAACTGTCCGTCAGTGGACCGTGCTCGCTTATAACTATCGGATTTGTCCAGATTAAGTATGGGATATTAATGATTCATTGAACTGTTATGCTATTATATAAATATTTACGTTTATTGTAACTGGTGTTTAATGGCTGTTTAATTATTGTGATAGCAGGCGTGTTTCTTTTAATTTCGTAACAGGTGAGTGTTGATTTTATTCCAATTATTGTTTCTCCCGTATAACCCTTTCCCACATGCAGTCAAATGTGTACGTGTCTGCAGAGGACGATTCAGATTATTAACATTCTTGCAATTTATTTTTTTATAATGTTTCCTTTTGTCACAATGTTGTTTTCAGTTCTATTCAATAATCATATTTCCATTTGTAGGGATTGTCCATATTTTAAACTAGCTATTATAACAGTTTGTATAAATGGTTAACGATTTTTTAAACGTTTAGACTATTATAAATATTACCTTATTTATTATAAATGAGATAGATATGTATTTGTCGTTAAAGAAGATGTGACCGCTTTTACTCATTTTCCTTATTTATCTCTTTTTTTTCCAAAACCCTTTCCCGCATACAGTAATTGTTGGAAAATTAGAAATTGCTTATGATGATTATAATTATGTGTAATTATACTTTCATCCGGAAATATTTCCCTTTTATTTCTAGACACTTTGTAGATTTATTATATGATGATAAGGGAAAATGATTAATGGAATACTTAGACAAACACAAACTATATATTATTATCATTACTTGTGATTGATTAAAAAATAGCCGCGTCTTGCGAATTGGGGTCTTAGTGCATCTGCGTATTGTAAAGACCCGGATGTGTATGTCTAGGTACACCGTCAGAGCTTTGGAGGGGTATTCAGCTCTTATTCTCACGATTTCTCTCTTAATATTAAAGCAAACCCTATGTTGTGGGTACTATTTTGAGTACCCACAACATATGGTTCGAAGGTGAAATAAAGATTTCAGAACCCGCCCCATATGTAGAGCTCTAACATGATATCCCTGGGGTACTGAGATGTGATAAGTCTCGACATTGATATCCCTGGGGTACTGAGATGTGATAAGTCTCGACATTGTATTACGCAGATCAAATGTTATAAAAGGTAATGTACATGTAGTGTGGAATTTCTTTTTTTTCTTTTTTTAATATGAGTGTTTATTTTGTTTTCAATCATCTTCTTTTTAAAATTGATGTAACTGAGCTTAAACCATTGAATGAATAACGAAAAAAAACACCATCAAGCATGCTTCAGCAGTTTTTAACGAACTTTGGAGTATAAATGCTGTTTGATTCTAGCTGGTTTGTTATGTGTTTGACATTTATGATGCAATTTTATCATCGCAGTGAATGGCCAATGCAACGGTATACTAAAGTATTTTATACAATCAGTTTTGTTTCCAATTCTGGGTCAGCCTAAGACAAATAGTAAGGGATTATCTCGGTGTTTAACGCCGCTTTCAACACCATCCGAGTGATATCTCGGCGTGTTCTGGGTAAGGTACCAGTACTATGGCTCATTGAGCCTGACACCAGCGAGTCATTACGCTTCTACGTTTTCATCTTAACCATTTCCCTCATTTAGACGCTTTCTGACGCCTCTGCAGCAGACGGCCTTTTGAAAACACAGTGACAAAAGAAGAAATTGCACAAAACGTG
>JAUELF010262268.1:0-11277 GCA_031471495.1 Clinocardium nuttallii | reverse complement strand
AATTTTTTTTAGGAACTACAGTAGTGTAGATCAAAGGGACTTGCGGATGAATTAGCGTAATTTGACCTTTATGACCAATTTTGAAGTTTTGTCATGTTTTTGCAATTCGACAGCTGTAAGTTCTTGCACATAACAGCACAGTTATATAGACAGTCTATTGGACACATCCCAGTTTTAAAACCAGGCATTTGTATTTTTAGATGCGAATCCATGTTTAATGTCCACATGTATCCCAGTTTTAAAACCAGACATTGTATTTTTAGGTGCGAATCCATGTTTAATGTCCACATGCTCCCACATCTGTGTCCTTACACATGTAGCCGACAATGCCAGGCCGGGATACAGATGTATGTGTGAGGCTGGCTACCAGATCGGAAAAGATGGCACTTCATGTGAAAGTAATATGAACATGGGTTTTTTTGTTAAGCATAAATTGGCACTGCTCAAGGAAAACTAACTCTAGGGTACTTGTGACAAGTGATTGATCAGACTGTTACAAGTTGTAGAAAGTTTAACCCTTTCTCACATACAAAAAATCTGCACTAGACTACTTTAAAAACAATCGTGCAAAAACTTCATAAACAGTTTGAATCAAATAATCTCCATAAATGAAAGAATTATTAATGAAAAAAGTTGAACATTGTGGCAAAAGGTGAAATTGCTCGTGGTGAGCATTTTTTTCCTTTGCCACAATGTTTCCAAGGTTTATCTGCTACAGAGACGTCTATATAAAAGAAAGGGTAAATGACGCTCTTTGACACCATTAAAATGCATATTTACATACATTAAGTGGGCTATACTTCCATTGTTTGTGTCAGAAGGTGCATACTTGTAGTAGATGGACGATGAAGACTCAGGTGAGACTGTGATGATAAACAGGCTCACAAAGTCTTCACTACACGCTCACAAAGTCTTCACTACACGCAGGTGCGTTAAGACACCCAAATCATGATAAGGCAAATCAGGGTAATTTTGGAACATGATCGTGTATTACATTTCAATATTAAAATAATTCCTTCTTGTGTTGGGTCAAAATACCATTATACTGTTGTGTTATCTGAATTGTATGTTGAACCCATTCATGCAAACATTTGTATTTTATCATACTTGCACTAATCATTTAAATACATGTTACAGCTGAGAAAAGTTGACATTTTTTTATGAATTTGATTTAAAAAAAACCCAGTCTTCCTTCATGGAAAAGTTATTAAACCTTGTGTATGTTAGCTTGTCAAGGGAGACTATAACTCACTCCATTGAAATGTTTCCCTTATGACAGTGTTGACTGCAGTTACTTCCCTTCTTAGAAGAAAAACACTCTTGCTTGCGTACACTGGGCCATAACAACTTAACCCTTTCCTACATACAGACGCAATTATAAAGCACCTCCACTGAGCGGATGACGTTGTTAAACAGTGTGGTAATACATGTAGGATAGACATACTTTCTAATGTTGTCACAATTTCAATTATAATATGTTCAGAAAGATATTTTCCTTATTCTTTCCCAGAGCTATTCAACGGCATCTGTTGCAGATATGCTGTACGCAGAAAAGGGTTAAAGTTTACGGACTGTTCTTATAAATATAACATGAAATAAAATAGCTGTCGAACGTTGCGACGGAGATAGAACTGCGAATATACTCTCACAATACAGTACGTACACGGGCATTGAACTCGTTTCGTTTATAAACTAGATTTCAAATGTATCAGGATATTTCAAATTAATCCATATTGCGAATGTATCTAGGTTAAGTATATGTCTATATTATAAAATGTATCAATATTTCAAATGTATCATTATTTTAAGTGAAACTAGATTTTAAGTGAATCTAGATTGTAAGTGCATCTGGATTAAGTATGTGCCTAGACTTTGAACTTGATTTCGAATATTTAACGATTTCGAAAGTATCTAAAATTACAAATGTATTTAAATATCAAATTCATCTGAACTAAGTATGTGTCCAGATATATGGTTACGAATGTATCTATGTTACGAATGTATCTATGTTAAGAATGTATCTATGTTAAGAATGTATCTATGTTACGAATGTATCTATGTTAAGAATGTATCTATGTTACGAATGTATCTATGTTACGAATGTATCTATGTTAAGAATGTAGCTAGGGTATCTAGGGTTATGAATGTATCTAGAATACGAATGTATCTAAATTACGGAATAATCTAGGTTTAGAAAAAAACAATTATATTATGAATGTATCTAAATTATGAATGCATCTAAATTATGATGCATCTACATTATGAATGCATCAATATAAATTGATTTAATTGAACTATATGAGGAATGTAATATACCTTCCGAATAGAATGAAAACATGATTCATGTAAGATCTACCAATTGTAAAATGTTTACTCCTTATCTACGTCTGATATAACTTCATCACATTGAACTGTCCCTGCCATGCCAGCGATAGTATCGGTATACCAAATAAATCTCATAAGACGATTTGGTCACATGTCGCCAATATAGTTTTACATAGGAGCCGTTCCACGAGAAACCAACCTTGTGGACTCTGCGTAAAATATCGACCCGGATCAGCCTAAGCATGTCGCGCAGGCTAACCCGGACAAACCGTTTTTGTTTCCTGTGGATTTTCTGGTAAGGAATCATTATGTCTCTTCTCCCCTGAGGTGTCAGCCGAGATAAGCATGCAATGATTGCGCAGGCTAATATGGTCCAGTCATTACGCAGAGTCCTTAATGCTGGTTTTGTTAAACTTGTGTTTGTATTATTGGCCGGAGGCCTAGATTGCTAAATAAAGAATTGTCATTGTCATTGTCACTTTCATTGTGTTGGTATAGTATACTCATATTCAGTGGGACAGAGGTTTATTCGTTAACTGTTATATGTTTTTGCTTTTTACGTTTAATCAATAGTTTATTCGGGAGTTTTAAATCCGATAATTCGTTTAAAATCAATGAACTGAAAAATGTGGGGCAGTATTACAAATTGTATTATGAATTAAATTATTAAACTGGATTAAAGTCTTTCTCCATAAAACAAATCAATATATGCACTATGTAACGCGTTACTTAAGATGTAACCGAAAACCTATACTGGAATTATATTAAAACTATTTATTTAAGAAGGCATTATTGCGACTGGAAGTAGTGGACGTATGGCAAAAAAAAAATTAAAAATATAATTAGGAACATTTTAAATAACTTACCATATTCTTAATTAGTCCAAGCGGCGCAACAATAGTCATTGCCAATACAGAAAGGGTTAAATTTTATTTAAGTCATTTGCGGTCACTGTGTTATATGTATAGTGCTTTGTGGCTGCACACCAAAAATCCAAATCGGTTATAATAACTGTATAATGTTTAATATATTGTGAATAGTGAATGTGGTCGACTCATGCTCTTCTATTAAACATTTTTACATGGAACACTAAGTATCATTCTGAATTGAGGTTGGAGTATCGCAGATAGTGTTAACCGTACATGTATGTGTTGATGCTATATTTTAGTTTTAAATAGTATATGAGTGTTGTTATTACCATTATAAACGTAAATCAATCAAATTAGGATGAGTCCAATTTACTTTGCGTACATGTATATATTTTAACCTTTTCCTACTAATATAACAAATATGTAGCAGAAAAATCTCTATACATGAAAGTGTAATAATTGAATACTGTAGAAAACTTTGTGGCAAAGAGAGAAATTACTCATGATTAGCTATTTCTCCTTATGTACACTGTTTTCAAACGTCGCCTGCATCAGAGGCGTCAGAATATGTATGTTTATAGGAAAGGGTTAAATTAAAACTTATCACAGACATGTGCACGTATTAGGGTTATCAAGATGACGAATAGGAAACAAATAAACACAGACACTCAGAACAGTCTGAAGGAGTTCTTCGACTCCATACGAGACGAGAATGAAGGGAAAATTACGAAGGAAAAGTTAAAGGCCGTAGCCAAGGAACTTGGATATAGTTTCTCCGATGCGGAGTTAACTGATATGATAGAGGTTGCAGATCCGAAAGGCGATGGTGCAGTTACATATAAAGGTAGGCTTCCAAAGGCAATATTGAGGTGTTTGCAAACAATATAGATTCAGGTGAGTCAGCTCGTAACGATCTGTCTAACCAGAAAATAGTGCTTGTCTTTTAGTTATCAAAATAGTCAAAAACCTTTATTACATGAGAAATGGAGACGCCCGATTTCGACCAAGGAAACGTTTACTTGCAACAATTCGGCGCTGAAAAAGTTAAAACTGTGAAAATCTGTGGTATGAATGACAGCATATTTCCCCACATCTGAATAAAAAGTTATGTAGAAAATCTAGACTAAAGAGAGTACACTTTTGATATTGAATTGAAAGAATTGTGGGGAAATAAGACATTTTCATATCAACGTTGTCTGCCACAGTGGTACATGTATTACAGAAGTGTTTTATCTGTAGCATATGTTATTACTATTATTATTATTATTATTATTATAAGTATTATTATTATAATTAACATAATAAATCACTACTGTTATAATTATTATTATAATAGTTGTTGTTGTTGTTGTTGTTGTTGTTACAATTATTATCTAGGTATATATCTGTACGACTGTATGCGCCTCAATTATCCCTGCTAAAATGCATTGCGTGAAACAATCAAACAACATTATTATCACTAACAGGCGATTGTGAAGTTGCTCTTACGAAGTCCTTTTCTACATACCTGTAAGTACTTTCGACATTTGACAAAACGTTAAATAGAATTAAGTAGAAATGATCAAATGCCCAGAGTAAAAGGAATCCGCCCTGGTCGAGTGGTTAAGGTCAAGGCTTGAAAGCGGGCGTCCCGAATTCGATCCCTAGTCGCGGTACGACGGTCATGGTGGAGGGCCATTAGGCATATTGTCTAGCTTAATTGTTTACCCATGAATCATGAAAAAGTGAACTTTCGCCGAGATACAGATGAAATAATGGTGAAAACGGCGTAACACCCCAATAAAATAAAAAAACCAAAAAGCTTATTTAACCTGCAAGCTGATTCTACTGCCTCTGTTGTCCTTTTCAGGTCTCGCTAAGATGGTACATGAATCCCATCAGGATTTTCCACGCTTAAAAACGGTAGGTGAATATGGTATCTGGAATCGTTACATGTATGCAGTACGATATGATGCATTCTTTAACAAACTTAAGATCATTTGAGCGATGTTCTGCGAAACAAAACTTAACCCTTTCCCACATACAACGAATCTATAGCAGAAGACTTTGGAAACACCCTTTAAATGAAAGTACAATAATTGAATAGAGTTCAAAACATGGTGACAAAAGGTGAAATTGATCATTCTTTTCAGTTTTCACGAAGGCGCCAGAAAGTGTCTATAAGGTGGAAAGGGTTAACTTCATTGTGACACGTTTTGTAAAAAGTGATGCCTGCGCACCCAGGCTTAGGATATGGACACTACTTTAAAGGAGGTTATAAATCATTGATTGCCGGGGTGTAGCTGTCTGTTCTAGCTGTACATTGGTCGCAAATGGCGTACGATTGGTTTTCAGACATAGACATAGATTTTATTTACGTATACATATACATGCATCTTGTAATACAAACAAATAAATACATCATGTCATGGTTATTTAAAAGTAATAAGAAAACACTTGATTTTTTGGGATAAATTGCTGTGATTTGAACGTCAGAGAGCGATATGCATATAAGTTTCGTTGAAATGTTTTATTACACCATTTATCTATACAGAACGATTTAACAAGCTACTTTTTTGCATGACATCGGTAAATAAATCATGTGTTTTCCAGACAATCGAAGAATTAAGGCGAGAACTGACAAGCATATCACTATCTGAAACAAGAGATACTTCACAAGACACCGACATTTCCGATACCCAATGTAACGACGAGACAAGTGAACAAACAATTAATGACAATGACAAAGAAAGTGAAACTGTAAATGAACCTACGTTTTCAACAAGCGGTATCGAAGAAGAAACTACAGGAGAGCCTGATACTGAACGAAACAATAATTTAGTGCAAAGTCGTAACGATAATGAAGTTTTTGAGGCAGATAACGTGGTGATTATTCGTAAGGTCATGAAAGCCAAAGAAAGTGAAAATAGGAAAAGAAAAGATTCCAAAACTATAAATAGACCAGCACTCATTGTTCCTGTAAGTGATATGGTAGATGAGGATAACAATATAGACATAGATGAAAAAGATGAATATTCGAACGAAGAGTACATGTACATGAACAGTAAAACTCCGACAGATGGCATGATACCTGCAGTAATTCCATTATCAGAGAAGACACGAACTAGAATAAATAGAGTTAAAACACTTAAGCAAGTTAATGAAAAAACTAACTTTTCAAATATAAAGTTACATGTCACGCAAGAAGAAGGCACGAGACAATCCTTTCAAAATAAAATTGTTGCAGAATCTGATCGAAGTATTCAATCAGGACAGAGTGCTGCAACTAGGTTCTCACTAGATGCTGGCATTATTTCGGCTGTAGATACATATAAAGTCAACAAAGGCAGGAATCGTACACGTAAAAAGAGTAATACGCACACAGATGAGGACGAGTTGAAAGTGGAGGATGAGGTTTGTTTAAAAGAGAGCCGTCCCGCGAGAAAACCAACATTATGGCATATGCGTAATGTATCGACCAGATACGCCTGCGCTGTCCGCGTAGACTGATCCGTCTCAGGGGGATAGAGGTATAGAGTAATGATTCCTGAAACAGAAAATCCACAGGAGGCGAAACTGCCATCCGGGTAAACCTGCGCTGCATGCTGATCAGAGTCGACACTTTACGCAGAGTCCAAAATGTTGGTTTTCTCGTGAAACGGCTCATATATATGAAAATACGTATTTGGTTTGCGATGTTTGTTCTGGCTCTTCACTGTTCGCCAATAAGTTATAGTAGGTTTAAAGAAACTGCTGTTAAGTAGTATCCAGTACGTATAGGATGGTTTTCCTGTAGCATTTCCTTAAAGTTTTGAGCCATCCCGCGAGGAACCAATTTTGTTGAAACAGCGACCCGGATCAGCCTTAGCATGCCGCGCAATCAAACCCTGACTGACACTTTTCGCCTCCTGTAATTTATTTTTCAGGACTACGCAAGTTGGTCTTGAGATATACATTACGCAGAGGCCATACTGTCGTTTTCTCGCCTCACGGCTCAAATGTTATCTAAACACGTTAAGCATCATGTTCACATCGTATTATTCGCATCGAATTCCCCTTGTTCGAAAAAAGCGTACAGTATACTGTTGTTGACCTATGTAACGTCTAAAAGGTTAAGTGTAATTAATAGTTTTCTTTTTATATTATTCATAGAGAATAGTGGAAATATTTATCATTTCTGTTTGTACTTCGTCTATTGATTGATATCATGTGTATAGTTAAGAATACTACAGGAAACTGGCGACAACGAAGAGAAACGTGAAACACCCAAGGACAGTAACACATATATAAGGGACAAAACGAGACGCATTAGACGAAAGGTGAGCTTGACACATAGCCAAGAAGATATCAGGCCGCAACCGGCAAGCAAACCAGTGGTTACTAAACGGTCTCTAAGTAAGGGACGCGTTGCTAGGTCCAAAGGTCCATCCAAATCGAACGACAAACACAATAGATATTACTCCGGGCTGGGATGTGCCTTGAAGATCTCGGAACTGCGTACAAAACAGAGATTACTCTATCAGATGTGGCAACTAATGTATGACGAGGCGATGATGAGGTTACAACACACATTCCATCACGATTATGCTAGAGACCCTGTAAGTACCTGTATTGTTATCTACTATACATAGATATGTATACATACATGTAGGTAGTTTTGTTTTTGCATATATCTGCCAACAACCTTTAATTTTGCATCATAAATTTGTTTTCATAATTTGACAGACTTTAAAATGTATTTTAATTGAATTTGCTGTACCTCGAACATTACCCTTTTTGTTTTCTATCTTACCCTTTTATATAATTAAAACAGCAAAATGTTTATGTCTTAAACTATAACAGAATTAGCTCCTTATATAGTCGACGGTTTCTACCGGCGACTTATAAAAGAGAACATACACATACACGAGCTAAGTCTATGTTGAAAAGCAGCCAGTTTCTTGCGAAGATTGTTGTGTGGAGTACTGGTGTGAGAAAATCAGGAAACACATGAGTAGGTGAACTTGCCGCCGTGATATGAGTGAGAAAATGTTAAAAACGGCGTTAAACTCTAATCAATCAATAAATCATATACATATTCGAGAAAAATGAACAACTATTTGAATTGTGGACTATGACGGTTGTATACTTAAGGAATTCCGGTGTTTAAAAGCAAGCATTTGCATTGAACATGTATTTGGCTACCTGGTATGCACGAACGTGTGTATGTTTCCTTTGCAAAATGTTCAATATATCTGACTGAGGAATTTGTATTAATGAAATATCGTATATGGAATTAATAAGAAATTTATCCTGAATATTTCATTTAAATGGGATCAGGGATTTCGAAATCAATATAGCCTGAATCAGGTACAAAAAAGAAAGATAACCGTATAAGTATACAAATAATACTTTTAAATATTTTACAAAGGCGTTTTGAAAACCTGACATCACGGATAATAACATCCTGCAATCGGTTGAATCACTGATTCTAGGAGATAATCAGATACCTATTCAAGCTTTAATGCAGTTTAATTTAACTGTGGATTTGACTCATGTGGTTCTACCAATGTACATGCCAATGCCATAATCCCTTGTTATGATGCATTTCTCAATCGACAAGTTGCAATGACATGAACTATTTATAAAACAATGCATCACTTTAGCCTACATTGCTTCATATAAATTAAGCGTATTCTCATATGTATTGATGTCTTAATTCATTTACTTAATAAGTTGGTATTACATTCAGATCACAAAGAAGCTATCGCCAATCGCCAACTAATCTGGTATACCAAACGTGAAACAATATTCACCTTCTATCGACAAAACATTGCCAAAGACGGATGTACATTTTTCTTTAAAACCCAAATGAGTTTGGCTTTTGTATAATTTTCCTTCTATAAAGATCCGCTAACTGATAAGGTCCGCCTTTTGGCAACCTGGCTGTATCCCCTTTATATTCTTTTTTTTTTCATTTATTTTCAATTAAGGCACCGATGTCCGAAGTAAAACCAAAGCCAACAAAGAGACCAAAGAAACGGAATTCAACTTCCAGTAACGATTAAATAATGAATACAGACTAAGCACTGGATACAAACAATGGTATATCGTGTCATAAACTGCAACCCAAAAAATACATAGATAGAATGTGACAATTGACTGCTATGTATTATTCTGCGAGGGAACAAAAAGTAAGCCATTATATTGACTGATGAAAGGGAGAGCTTCGAAATTCGATATTACTATCGAATTTGTTTATATCAATGTTTCTTATTGTATCAAATGTATTTGAAAATACACGTTTATTTTTACATTTTGTTTTGTTGCGATGTTAACCTCTATACATCTATAAATAGCAGATGAGGTGCAGTCGTAGTGTCGACCTCTCTTACCAAAGGTCCCGTTTTGCTTTTGGACATTTTCCAAACAAATAACGCGACTACTGGTTTTAAAAGTCTCCAGGAAGAAGACATCGAGCGTGATTAATATAAGCTGTAAGCTTATTTCGAAATCGATGTAAAATAAATAAGTTTAAACTAAATAGCAGATGTTAGAAAGTACTTATTAAATATACTACAAAGAGTTTTAGAAATATAAAGGGAACAATAATAATTTACTATGGAGAAGTACATGTAATGCCGTTAGTTTGCCGGATGTGATATGAAATGACGTCATTTATTACGTCACCAACTACACCTACCTCATGTAAGCGCTATTAGCAATTTGAATTTTTCGCAAATCTTCATCGATTGTGTGTGTAGGTCAGTCAGGTTACCGTCACTTTCATATCTGGGAATGACTGGTTTGAGACGCTTAAGAAACCGTAAGCCGATTGAGACCCAAGGACACCACATACACGTACTAGCTTCGTACACGTATGGTTCATCCGTTTTTTCTTAAAAATTAGTTTGATATTTACCAAAAACGAATTTGGAATTGAGACGAAATACAGTTTTAACTTGGAACATGGATATGGGATGTCGGTTAATTCAGTTAATAACTTGCGTACATGCAACTGGCAGCAGTACGCCCCCAGTATGTGTCACAAACTGGAGACGTGCATGGCCCGGCCGGGGATCGAAGCCGGAGTAAAAAACGACTAGAGGGCGTAACTATGCTACGTATCTGGCTAGATACTGATTTCAGGAAGTTTCTAGAAACTTTCTTCGATTACTGCGGATGATCTTGCTGATTTAGATATACAGTGGGCGCATATGTCTTCAGTTGAGTTCAGCTAATAAGTTACATGTATTTATAAACGTAAAACAAGGTTTAATGTGTTGAAAAATATCACGCCGATGTACTCCTATTAAAGCTGCGTACATACAGTATCCTTAAGACCGCCTCGGTTCTGTAGTGGTATGTCTCGGTTCGATCCCCGTCCAAGTCATACCAAATAGCTTAAAATGGTCGCAATGGATGCCCTCCTTTGCGCTCTTGGTTGCGGGGTTCTCATTATGACTGACTGACTGGTGTCAGGATGAATGACACATAAGTGCTGGTAGCTTTACAAGGAAACGCCGCGATATAACTGAAACACTGTTGAAAGCGGTGTAAAACACCAAACAATTGTAATGGCATTACCTGACTGAACGTGAACAGGCATTATATCCTTTAACTAGACACACTGTGATGCATCTGAAGCAGCCGACTTATATGATTATGTCGAAAGGAGATATAACTCCAATGAAAAGGTTCTCCTTTTGTCATAATTTAACTTCCAATGAAAGACGTAGACGAGTTCGAACCCTATGTCCGCTATCATTCATTCCGACAGTTGACACAAATCAACTCGACAAGGGTCATTGTATTTACAACCTTTGTGGAAAGGCAGAATGTTGCTTATAAAAAAACTGTAGTGTGGAGTAATATTTCGAAGTTTAAGGAGACACACATGGGTGTGTAAACTGGTCCCCGTCATATGAAACTGTTGTGTGGAGTAATGGTTCGAAGTTTAAGGAGACACACATGGGTGTGTAAACTGGTCCCCGTCATATGAAACTGTGTTTAAGTTTAAGGAGACACACATGGGTGTGTGAACTGGTCCCCGTCGTATGAAACTGTTGAAAACGGTGTTAAACTCCAATTTAGGATAAGCATAGTCGAACGTAAAGGGTTATAT
>JAUELF010262247.1:0-11279 GCA_031471495.1 Clinocardium nuttallii | reverse complement strand
TATGCTATTCATTCCGTATTTACATCCCTTTTACGGAATGAATAACATTAATATGCAAATAAGATACCCGTTATAAAAGAAACAAAAACCTATTTATCTAAGTGTCTTTATAAGGGTGATGGATGGGCTTTACGTAAAACACGCACCGCACAAGTACTCTCCAATCCGACGCCGGGCAAAAACAGCCAAGCAAACATCGATATGTTTTGTCCTGTACAGTCTATTTCCGGACGCAATGTATGTATCTCAATCAAAAGTCATGTGATGCATGAGAACTGGGTAGTTTTACACGATTAATGTATTGCCTACCGGTTCATCACCGAACTAACGTCGGTCAATATGTCTGACGGAAAGGATCACAGGTGTTCGAATTAATACCTCGTTAAGATACTATTAATAGTGTCTATAGTGTCCATACGCTTTAATCATAATGACCGTAATGAGTTCGTATGTGAATATTTTGGGAATCCCACCCAGGACCGTGTTACTATAAATAGCTTCTATATGGTTCATATAATTAATATAATAATAATGGCACGTTGTGCAACGACATTTCATCCCCTTGCTCGATTCGGGCAATAATTTTCGCAGACAAACGTCGAAAGAGGAATGTCAACATCTTAACGGGTCTCAAACGCGCACTGAAAGATGAGTGGAGAAAACTTGAGCAAGAAGCTATAAATAAGACAGAGGCATCTTGGTCGAAACGTTGAAGAAGTTTAACTAATGTTATGGAGCTCAAATTGACAATCTTAAGTAGTAAAAGGTAAATGCAATACGTATACGGTATTTTCAATTTGTTCAAAAGCTATTGCTTGAATTTAGTAAAATAATGTCCCGGAACTCCATTAAGATGCAATAACACATACAAGTATCATTAGAGGGAAGTATGTCACTCGGATCATGAAGTATCATATGAACGTTTCATTGTTTTAGCAAAATCTAAAAAATGATATAAACAAAAATGCGCATTTGTTGGACAACTCTCGTCCGTTTACCTTTTGTAAGGGTGTTGGTTGACATAATATGTTACATCGGTTTAGCCAACCATGTATTCAATTCCTTTTCTAAAACATATATTCAAGTGATATAAAAAAAAGATTTACTCAATTATATATATCAAAGAAACAATGCATTTTAAAATGATACGAAAAATAAAATCAGTAAAAGCACACGCATTGTTTAAAAAAGTTCACTTCAATTTCTACAGTCATAGAAATGATATACAGATCGACATGCCTGCATTATCATTTGAGTATGTTTGTGATTAATGTGACGCTCATATGAGTTAAACGTTTCCTTTCTCAAACTCTGACACTGTAATAACATGCACTGATGAGTGTCCTGCAATAGGCCTAATTTTGTTCAAGCTAGCAAAACTGCCAAGAACTTTACTGCTAGGTGTCTTGTATCTGAAATCAAAAATAGGTATACCATTTATCGGGTTTACTTACATTACGCTTGTGTTCTAACCTTTTTTTCTTTAAAAGAGGCTTATATGCTATTATCGGTTAGTTAAATTCTTATTAAAGTTTATCAAGGTTTTATACAGTTTGCAACAAAACCTCAACTATATCAAAACCAATGGACGTTAAATCATAATCTATGGATGTTTTTTTAACCGATTCGATAGCTGTATACTTTATGATTTGAGAAAAAGGTAGGAGGATATACTGATGCTGTTGATTGATTCAGTCATTCATTAATTTAGGTGTAACGCCGTTTTCAGCAAATGTTCAGTCCACCTACTCATGTGTTTCCTGGCTTTTTCATACCAGTACTCCACACAACAAACTTTCCGAGCAACTGGCTGCGTTTCCACAAAGACTTGTAGTCCATTAGTGGACGACGAATGACGAATTGTCACAGGGTATCTAATGAATATGATGAATATGATGCCTCTTTTTATGATGCTGACGCAGAATACTGTGTTTATGATTCTTCATGTGGTTTACAAGGAAAAATAAAGCAGTCATTACCTAACATACAAGTGCCACACTATCACCAACACGATTCCAATGACGATTACTCCAGCCACGGATGATGTTACGATTATTACTGGAGTTAGGTTTATATCTGAAAGGACATAACACACATGCTATATTTTATCTTTAGGGAGTTTGTGATGTGTTACTTCCACCAAATTCTCTCTAGAGTGCGCCGTTCCAGGGTTATAGCTATCGAATTGTTTGCAGTTCTTGTAGAGTGCACTTTCGACTTATATGAGCCGTTTCGCGAGAAAACCAACATTACATAGACTTTGCGTAATAGATCGACCCAGATCAGCCTAGACTAATCCGCGCCGACATATTACGTCTCACGGGGTATAGAGATATATAGTAATGATTATTGAAACAGAAAAAGGAGGCGAAAAGTGTCTTTCCGGGTTAGCCTGCACGGCATGCTTCGGCTGATCGGGGTTTGGTACTTTACGCAGAGTCCACACTATTGGTGTTCTCGTAATTCGGCTCATATTATACTTCTTCATTACGATGCAATTGTACGACTCTAAATATCCCTAAAGCAACCATATTAGTCTTCCATCAAATGATCATTATAACTCATAAGTCATTGATATCTCTTTCTCGTAGATTTTGACATAAAACCCGTATGTGTGTGTGTTTAAATATATGTATACAATAGTTCAATTCTCTATCAAGTGTGGAAATATTTTTGTTCGATTGTTTTTTCCCTTTTTCAGTTGGTCAATCCAATGCCAGATAATTTCATCTATTTTTGCGCACTTTTAATAAAATACATTTACTTATTGTTGTGTTATTCGTTTAATATTCGCGGACGAATTGTAACTACCGTCATCCAGTTTCAATCATTTATACGAGTATTGCTCAAAATGTTGGGACTGGTGCTTCACATTGAAAACAAAACTACGGTTTTTGTTTACAGAAATGGAGTCAACATTTAACGCATTTACTTATCCCTGTGATGTTTTTAACCATACAATGGGTTGTTTAGTTAAATAACAAATAGTTGGTGATGTTGGTAATAATAAACAATCATTCTAAAAAGAGATGGATTACAAACAGATTCGTTGAATTATTTTTTTAGAATGTAGCAATAAAGAAATTATATATGAAGTATCGAAATATATTTTCGATGCATTTGAGCTGAGAACAACTTTTTTCATAGTTTCTTGTGTGGTTTCAATGCTTAGCTGTGGTAAGTCTTGGGTTTGTGGCGATTGAATTAAAAGTTTAACAAGAGATTTTTGGTAGAAAAAAACCCAATTAAAACGTACACTGTCACAAGTGATGGTGAAATGTGTAGTCAACCTCTTCATATTAATTGATACGTATATATATTATCAAATATTGGTTTAAATTAATATCGTAGTTTTATTTAAAACCCTGTAAAGAACTGTCACGTGAAGACACTCTCAATGGTAAAATAAATAGATCAACAAACGTTCAACACGTATGGTCTGAACACGGATTGACTGATATAGGGAAAATCAAGGTATTCATAATCATAACATATGCATATTTAAACAAAGATTTATTGAAATATCTGACAAAAAATACCGTTTTATCACTGTTATACAAATTTATTAAAACAGGGTAGAAAAGACCTAGACATGTATGACTATACTAGAATAGAATTCGTCTCCCTTTGCATAACCTTTAAATATAAACTGGAAGTAATCGTGTACCTAGATCAGAATAACTACGTCCTTGTATTTCGAATAGCAATATCGAAGATGAATTTCGTTTCGTCATTTTGTCATCCGATATGAAACTTACAAATAACAAAAGGAAAACGTATCTAAGTGATATCATTATAAACAACCAAGCATCTAAAATAAGTGTGTAATAACACATTCCCATGTAAAATACTCTGCAACGGGCGACTTTGAAGACTGTCTATAGATAAAAGAAAACATTGAAAGCAATCGTCGCGGGCAATTTATAAATAATGACAAATAAAATAATTAATCAAACTTACCCGAGGCTTCATCCCTGTCTCTTTGCTCCACTTCAACTGAAACATGAAATAGCCCAACAATTACTTGGTCTTACTTAAAACCTGTACTATTGTTATTATACAACGAGAATACACATGATGTAAATAAAATATCATTAGATTAAAGTTTATCCCTAGACAAATAGTTGGCCTATTGAAACAATTATATGTCGACAGATTAAAGGAATGTAAAAGTTCTGGAATATTATCCAAGTTACATATTTGAATTATTCAATGTTCCCATAGAGTTAAAACACATATATTACCGATGATATTGACAAAGACTTCTGGTGTAGATAGATTTGCCACAGCATTCCCAGCCACGCATTGATAGGCACCGTCTGTTCCTGTCACATTTTTCACAGCCAATATTCTGCTTGTCTCATTTTGCAAGTAGTCTTCATTTTTGAACCACCAGATAGTGGGTTCTGGATCACCCGTTACATCACAAATGATGTAGGCGTTCTTTCCAATCTCTACAGATACATTAGCAAACGGAGACGATAAAGTCGGGGCTGAGTAACAGAATGGGCAAATGTCATCGACTGTGCTAATTTCGGCTCCGATCTTCTCTGCAGCATTGTTCATGTCAAGAATAATTGTAGTTTCATTACCAAATAGTTCCAGATAGGCATCCTCAATCTGTGATAATGCGTCATACACAAGGGTTGTGTTCACAGTGTCTTCTTCATAGAATATGTCATACATGACTGACAGTGAATGATGTACACAATCGATAAAGGAAGCACATGTATTGTTGTCAAAATATTGTCCGGTAGAGTTCTCCATTGCTAGGATCCATATCTCTATTATGTTTGAATTATCAGTTGACTCGATCTGCTCATCTTGAAGCTCATTTGTTGTATTTGAAAGCTGAGACATTTCCTGTATTAATGAATCATTTCCAAAATCATTAGTAAAGTTCGAAAGCATGACTTGCATGTCCTCTGACGTTATGTTGTATTCATCACTTGCCACACCCAAGTCAATACCCATGTTATCAAGCGTCATGTTTTGTTGAAGCTCTTCGTTATTCATAATATCGTTTACAGAAGATGTTCCATTTTCTTTTAATGTTGATGCTGTGGCATTTGTCATTTCAAGCAAACTGAAGACTGATTCATTTAAGAAGGCGAAGACAGTTTTGTACGAGTTGCACTTCTCAGTGAAGATCAGAACTCTGTAATCATAATCATTAGTGACATTGTTGATCGAACTGAAGATGGTATCATTAATGGTTGAATTGAATGCTTCTAAACTAATATCAGCATCTCTGGTTTCTCTGATTATTTTATATGCCCAATGTTTCGTTGAGTGTGCGATATCTCTTCTTTTTCTGCCGAATAATCCTCCGAATGCTAACATAATTTGTTCAATTAATGCTTTTGCTGCTTCCCATAAACTCTGCAGTAGTCGACTAAAGTTTACTTCGAGTTTAACTGTCGTCCATTTATCGTTAAGGAATCCAAATACTTTTATGTCACATTGTACTGATAAAACAGGAAGATCTGTTGTTTTAATCCGAGCCTCAAACCGACAGTTCCTAACATCGATTAAGCTCTGTATCCCATACTGAATAATCCATCCAAAAACTTGTAATCCTATTCTTACGGCAAACTTTACTCCCTCTAAAGCAATATTTGCTATTTCTAAAACTCCCTTGGCTGCTTCAAGTCCAATTTGCGCTACATCAACAAGTACACTTACAATATCCAGGACTACCCTAGATTTATCAACCACGAATTGAGCTACAGATAAAATGGCTTTTGCAGCATCCATGGCTAACATTGCTGCACGGACGAAAAATTGTGCAGCCTCTAACACGAGATATGCTGCTCCTCGAATGATTCTACAAAACGCATTTGCTAATACGCAAATCGGATCGGGAAGCCGAAACAAACACGATGTCCATTCTGGACATGGAAATCTGACTCCCCACCAGCCCCTGCATAATTTGAAACGTAGTCCTGGAATGCAGAGGGACCTACAGGTTTGAATACGACAAAGATTGTCAACATCCCTCTGTGCCTGTCTAAGATGCTCAAGAGCTCTCTCAAATGGTGCTTTTGCGGCCTCTATTTTTTCTTTCGCACTTTCCAAATCGGCAACTGCGTTATCAAAGTGTTTATTAGCATCGTGCAATTTATCTTGTTTCTTTTCAAGCCAGGATTGTGCCTTACTTAGAGCATTATGGGCCTTTGTTAACCCAGCCTGTGCTTCGGTTAACCTGTCGTTGGCACCGGTACCAATATCGTTTAAGAGTTTCCGTACAGCACTCAGATAGCTATCTCCAAATGTATCGTCATCGTCAGAGTTAGCAAGGAATTCCCCAATCACGGAAAATGTTAAATCATACCATTCTCTACCTAATTCAGCTGAAACAGTTAATTTGGCAAGAAAGTGGTTCCAAATTTTTGCTTCAAATACCAAATAAATGCCATTGTTATTGATAGATAAATCAGTAGAAATGGGTATTATTCCCAATAGACTCACTTTAACATGTATTTGTATCAGGAACAAACCTGCTTCATCAACACTGAATGCCGCCCCAAATCCAGTATCATCAAGTTCGAGGAACTTTCCTATTTTTATTTCTAAGCTGCTGATTTCGCCATATACCCGTAAAGCTTTTCTGTTTTCAAATATCTTATATAACCCTGTATACCTGCTGCATGCACCGAGGCTATCAGCAGAATAAACAATCTCAATCGTAACTTTGGGAATCGGTAGAGAATATATCATGATGTCCACATCAGCGCGGATGCCATAGCCATCAAGTTGTTTGAATGAATTTGTATAAAGACTTGTTATCTGTTCAATATATTCTTCTATTCTTTCCTCAATCAAACCAAGATGGGTAATGTAGTCATCTGTTAGATTTGTGTGGAATATGTTCACATTAAACTCTACTGAATCCAGAAATGTTCTGACTTCTCTCTTCACTGCAGTCCAAGAATTGGACCATACTTCGCCGAAGGCATCTAAAACTGCTGTCAAGTCTGTATGTGCAAGATTATGAACGTCAATAAGAGTCTGCAGGTCACTTATAAACTGGTTTAGTGTTTTGCTTAAAGAACCAAGAATCCTTATTGTATCTGCTGTTAGTAAATCCAGTTGGGAATTTAGGAATGTAGTTGTCATTTCAGTTAGATTTTGAGAAATTGAGCGTAGATCAAGAAGAATCGGGGTTATATCTAAACTTATAATAGATTGTGTATTATCTATCTCTTTTACGACAAACAAATAACCACGTACTTCAAGATCAAAAATCCAATCTTCTAAAATTGGGATTGAACTGAAAGGGTTTACTTTAAAGGTCAAAGCAAAGAAAAGTCCTGGTGGATTTGCCTCTCTCCCACACATTCTTCTTTCTTGCAACCCTGTTCGAATAAAAATAATATGTGCATGTATAGATGATCAATCAGCTCAAATTGAGATTCCATGATACAAAATTGTCTTTCAAATAGTTAGATTGGTTGATTGATTGATTGGGGTTTAACGCCGTTTTTGACAGTTTCTCAGTTTAACAGTCATATCACGGCGGCCAGTTCACCTACTCATGTTTTTCCTGGTTTTATCACACCAGTTCAACACACAACATTCTTTCCAAGCAACTGACTGCTTTTCCACGTAGACTAAGCCCATTGGTGAAAGACAAATGACGCATGTCGCATTGACTCAAATATTTAGAAGATAATACCGAGGCAGCGGAATCCAGTTTGATTAACATAATCCAGAGTTTGAATGTTCGTAATAATTCATGAATTTATATTGTATGTGAATTATCCTTTAGTAAACAAGAGTGAAAAATAGCATTATGCCCGGACAGTTTATTTTAGATGATCACTTGTTAAAATAAACTGGTTTTGGTAATCAACAGGTGTAATGACAATATTCTTTTACATAGAACACTTAAGGTAGTAATTGTAGTTTTACCTTGTTTTCTTGTCGACTGTTTATCTTTAATTTCGATCAGCCAAAATGTATAAGAAAGTATACTCATATTTCTAGGTAGAAGGTACAAATATTCTGAGGACTGAACATTAACTCAGTTATTGTACAATGATTACATTTTTGTATCATAAATTGAACCTAACAGACAATCTGTGTAAGAATTATAATCACCTCCTAGGGAGGCGTACGAATAGATTTCGAGGCCTCCAACTTCGGGAAGTATTATTTCGATGTCTTCCCCGAATAGTTTGAATTCAAGTCGAATTTGGGCAGATACTGTCAGGTCGAACAGGATATTCCATTCCTCTTTGAAGGTTGCTACCAATATCTGAAATACAACAACTGTATTTACTATTTGTAGCAGGCTCTAACACTATCGCATTTGCGTAACATCAGCTTTTTAGTTAACTGCATTTTCGTAAGGGTATGTTATGGACATCTTATAATTGGTCTTCAGCATTCATGTACGGGTATGTAATTATGTAATTGACATTGGGTAATACGTCTACTACTACTTGTCGGTAGGGGTATGCACTGGATCTGGTGGTTTTAGTCTACTTCATTAACGAAGAGGTGTGTAACGGACCTCAGGTATTTAGTCACCTGCATTAACGTAGAGGTATGTAATGAAACTCAGGTATTTGGTCACCTGCATGAACGTAGAGGTATGTAATGGACCTCAGGTATTTAGTCACCTGCATTCACGTAGATGTATGTTATGGACCTCATGTATTTAGTCTATTTCATTAACGTATAGGTATGTTATGGACCTCAGGCATTTAGTCTATTTCATTAACGTAGAGGTATGTAACGGACCTCAGGTATTTAGTTTATTTCATTAACGTAGATGTATGTTATGGACCTCAGGTATTTAGTCTATTTCATTAACGTAGAGGTATGTAATGGACCTCAGGTATTTAGTCTATTTCATTAACGTAGAGGTATGTAATGGACCTCCGGTATTTAGTCTATTTCATTAACGTAAATGTATGTAATGGACCTCGGGTATTTAGTCTATTCCATTAACGTAGAGATATGTAACGGACCGCAGGTATTAAGTAACCTGCATTAACGTAGAGGTATGTAATAGACCTGAGGTATTTGGTCACCCGTATTAACGTAGAGGTATGTAATATACCTCGGGTATTTAGTCTATTTCATTAACGTAGAGCTATGTAATTTACCTCAGGTATTTAGTCTATTTCATTAACGTAGAGGTATGTAACGGACCGCAGGTATTAAGTCACCTGTATTAACGTATAGGTATGTAATAGACCTGAGGTATTTAGTCACCCGCATTAACGTAGAGGTATGTAACGGACCTCAGGTATTTAGTCACCTGCATTGACGTAGAGGTATGTAATGGACCTCGGGTATTTAGTCACCTGCATTAACGTAGGGGTACGTAACGGACCTCAGGTATTTAGTCTATTTCATTATGTAACGGACCTCGTGTTTTAGTCTATTTCATTAACGTAGAGGTATGTAATGGACCTCGGGTATTTAGTAGATTTCATTAACGTAGAGGTATGTATCGGACCTCAGGTATTTAGTCTACTTCATTAACGTAGAGGTACGTAACGGACCTCAGGTATTTAGTCACCTGCATTAACGTAGAGGTATGTAACGGACCTCGTGTTTTAATCTACTTCATTAACGTAGGGGTCCGTAACGGACCTCATGTGTTTAGTCTCGTGCATTAACGTAGAGGTGTGTAACGGACCCCAGGTATTTAGTCACCTGCATTAACGTAGAGGTAACGGACCTCGTGTTTTTAGTCTACTTCATTAACATAGAGGTATGTAACGGACCTCATGTATTTAATCACCTGCATTAACGTCGAGGTATGTAACGGACCTCAGGTATTTAGTCACCTGCATTTACGTAGAGGTATGTTTTTAGTCTACTTCATTAACGTCGAGGTATGTAACGGACCTCGGGTATTTAGTCTATTTCATTAACGTAGAGGTATGTAATAGACCTCAGGTATTTAGTCTACTTCATTAACGTAGTGGTATGTAATGGACCTCGGGTATTTAGTCTATTTCATTAACGTAGAGATATGTAATGGACCTCGGGTATTTAGTCTACTGCATTAACGTAGATGTATGTAATGGACCTCGGGTATTTAGTCTACTTCATTAACGTAGAGGTATGTAACGGACCTCTTGTATTTAGTATACTGCATTAACGTAGGGATATGTAATGGACCTCGGGCATTTAGTCTATTGCATTTACGTAGGGGTTTGTAACGGACATCGGGTATTTAGTCTCCTTCATTAACGTAAAGGTTTGTTATGGACATCGGGTTTTTAATCTACCGCATAAACGAACGGCTATGTAATTGACATCGGGTATTTAATTTAACTCATTAACGTACAGGTATGTTACGGACCTAGGATAATTAATCTACTGCATTAACGTACAGGTATGTTACCTCGAGTATTTCGTCTACTGTATTTATGTACGGGTATGTAACGTACCTCGAGTATTTAGCCTACTGCATCAACGTAGGGTAATTTAACTGACCTGTCGTAATTAGTCTACTGCATCAACGTAGGGAAATGTAACGGAACTGGGGTATTTAGTCTACTTCATTAACGTAGAGGTATGTAACGGACCTGGGATATTTAGTCTACTCTATCAACGTAGGGGTATGTAACGGACCTGGGGTATTTAGTCTTTTGCATTAACGTAGGGGTATGTTACGGACCTCTGGTAGTTAGTCTTTTGCATAAACGTAGAGGGTATCTTACGGAACTCGGGTATTTAGTCTACTGTATCAACGTAGGGGTATGTAACGAACCTCGGGTATGTATTTTACTGTATTAACTTAGGGTTATGTAATGGATGAGCAATTTCCCCCTTTGCCACAATGTTTTCAACTCTGTTTAACGATTAAATTCTTACTGTTGTAGATATTTCACATTTTTGCCAATATTGCTGCAGATATGTTGTATATATGGTAAAGGGTTAAACGGTGTAAAAGGATCCTCTATGTCATGCAAAGGAAACGTATCAACAGAACGATTAATTTTCATACTTACATTTTTGATTGAGGGTATACCTATAAACAGGTCAGAGTTTCCTCTCAACTCCAGGATGCCTAGTTTCAATCTATAATCTGCTCCCAGCCAAATGTTGGCATTTTCGAGGACGCTGAAATTGTATGTATTTATTAACTGTTTCCCTCACATAGACGATTTCTAACGCCTCTGCAGCAGACGGATTTTTGAAAACATTATGCCAAAAAAAGAAATTGCTCGAGACGAGCAATTTCTCCTTTTGCCACAATGTTTTCCAATTTTAGTCATAGGTTATCAATTCAATTAAAGAGAATTTCTATT
>JAUELF010262226.1:0-11280 GCA_031471495.1 Clinocardium nuttallii | reverse complement strand
ATTTGTGGAATATTTTGCTAAAAATGAACTGACTGTTGCCAGCTAATACCCATGTTGGTCATCTCGTACCGCCAATATTTCCTGTCTTAAAATCAAAATAATGGAAAATTGCTGGCATCTGAAAGCGCAAATGGATTTGATTCGACATCACTTACCCAAAAGATAAAACTAGAAAGAAATTTAAAGTTAAAATATATGAATTACATGATAAAAAAATAAGATGTATTCCTACGCTTTGGACATACTTAATCCCATGAATGATTCCTAAATATTGTAAATCGAGTGGAGTTAGGGCAGTTTTTTGATTCCGACTCAAAATCAAATTCAGATAAATGAGTCCCCAATGATAACATATATTCTCAAAAAATTAAATTATTGAAATGCTAATAAAATAAATAGTTGACAAAATATAATAACTCATACGGTACATGAGTAAGTAAGCCTAGGCGTCAACATTTCCAAAATTCCTTTCGAATAACGTTAATGAGATCTCTGACCTAGATAGAGTATTTCATCCTAGATTCTTGCATCAGATTCTCAACCGAAATTAACCATAACAACCCCAGAAGACGGAAAAAGAAGTCAACATAATAGTCTACAAGAGAAAATCAAAGTATAATCTGGGGTTTCATTTCATTGCTAGCACTCGTCGAAAGTCCCGACATCTTGAATTTTGGATAGGTGAAGTCAGCGTCTAAATTCCCGACAAATTAAAGCAGTATGTGCTTACCTTCTTCAAGTGTCAACAAATTAAAGGTGTATATGCTACTTTCCGCAGGTGTAATTATGAATGCGATTTCAAAATTTAATTTAAATTGATGACTTTACATTTGAAAGGGAGAACTAAATGATTACCTTCATAATCACACTCTGAATCTGACATTTTCACGTGGAAAGAGAATTCCTGTATGCGCAAGCGCACCGGAAGGCGAAAGTACGATGACGAAAACGCGAAAATGCGATGACGAAAACGCGAAACTACGATGGCTCAAGTTTTGCCATTTCCCTGCAATGCTTTCTGCTCTGCGGTGAATTTGTTATTTCGCTCTGCTCTTAGTTTTCTGTCATTCTCCCATCGTTGCTTTCAAGTTTTGTGTAGTGAAATAGTGCACATAGGGTGATGTTTTATGAATAATCTGAGGATTTGGAAGCATTCTTTCGATACAGCATCATTGGTGTCGTAAAAAGAAGAATGCAATTGCGTCATAAAATTATGTCGTCTGTTGTTGTTGTTGTTGTTTATCTGAAATGATGAAAGATATCACGAAAAAAGGACTGAGTTAAAATAATGTTTCTGTTCATTCACTGGATTAATGCTACGACAGGAGACAGAACATAACAAAGCCATTCTTGACTACATAATAGACCAATAAACATGTCTAGAAATTCTTAAACCTGTCCGCGTTTTTCCTTGGAGTAGTACAGATTTGCTGTGTCTGGCGATTTGGGGTCTTATTGACTCTCCGTAATGGGCTCATATAACGGTCAATTGACATACGACCCGTCCCACGAGAAAACCAACAATATTGCCTCTAGGTAATCCATCGACCCAGATCAAACTGCGCAGCCCGCGCGCGCAGACTGGTCCGGGCTGACACATTCCGTCTCAGGGGTATAGAGTAATGATTCCTGGAACAGAAAATCCCCAGGAGGCGAAATGTGTCTATCCGGGTAAGCCTGCTCGGCATGCTTAGTCTGATACGGGTCGACACTTTACGCAGAATGTTCAGGTTAGATACTTTACGCAGAGTACACAGTGTTGGTTTTCTCGCGGGACGGCTCACATAACTATTAGGCTAAATTATCAAATAATTATTGTAGGACTCAAGTTAGACTGGCATCAGTCCTTATGGTCATATTTCAATCTTATAATTGGAGAGAACTCTGATAGGTAAAATATTCATGCATCTGATTATCGTCCTTAGCACCTGACCATAATGTTTCGGACACCAGTTGAAATGCAGCCATTGAATGAGATAATGTTAGTCAGTCAATTAATAGAAAACATTCAACATATACAATAAACATAGAGCCGTGTGCCAGGCTAAAGAATTATATGCATCAAGGAATTGGTTAGGTCCATGAATTCCAGTGGAATTTGGAGATGAATAATATTCAGCAGCATAACTTGTTATAGTTTGTATTGGGCCTGCAAGAATTATCTTAAATGTTTCATAGAATGCATTATTTACTAAATAAATCTACTATTTCTGAGATAATATCAGATGTAAATAATAAAATAACATTTTTTGTTGTCAAATTTTCTTTTGATTCTATAAATGAGAAACATTTATTGAAGTTGAACACTGGAATTTTTATTTTAATGATAAATATTATTCTTAGTGGGAGATAAAAAAAGTTTTCTGTTACCATGATGAAAAGAAGGTCTGGACATTTGTTTAAATTTTACCTACAAAATAATAATTAAGTGCAGGTGCAATTCCTGGCAAAATAACACAAATCATCGAAACCATAATGAGGTTATCTGTGGTAAGATCTGGTTTTCAAGTGTGCCAAAAAGGTTGGACATAAGACTTAGGGAATTCGAGGGGATTTCATGTGCTTACATCTTTATTTCATTATTTACTTAGCACAACATTCTGATATTATCTTCAAAATTTGTTTCAGATAGATGAAGTTCTGTTGCTGGTGAAGCCCAGTTTTCTTGCTTTAATACATAATTAAATGGATGACATTACATATTAATTACTTTGCTTTAAAAAAGTAATTTTTCATAGAGCATAATATTTTATTGAAGTTGAAAGAAATATAAAAAAGTAGACACTGCCTATTCCAGCATTGATTTAACCTAGTTCATGCAACATGTTATAAATATTTAAACATTGTTCCTGATTATCCTGTCTCAATGCATGTCTATACATATGGGGTATCCTTTGAAAAAACTGTTAAATAATTGCGTAACCATCAGTCTATAAATAACACTGAAGACTTTCTTTTAAATATACCTATACCTTTGAAAGATTTAAACTATTCATTAATGGATGTTTTTTGACTGAAATAAAGTGTTTTTCTCTTTTGGTTTTCAGTTTTGACAAGTTAAAAATGTTTTAGTTGTGGAAGAAACTGAATCACAACATGAAAAAAAAAAATTCTACATTAAAGGTTAACTAACTTTGTGGATAGAAAGTTATAATACCTGTTATTCTGGTTAGATATGGCCCAACAAAGTTTGGTGGGGAATAAATATGTCAAGCTGCGCCTAATGCATTTTTCTTCTGTGTTATTTCCCTCTAATTACTGTGAACTCTTGTCAGTATATCTACAGGTTCTGTACCTAATAAATGGGCTCCAAGGCATTTGCCACCCCTTCCTTCTTGTTAACTGCATAGTTTTGTCCTAGTTGAAGCTATTGAAATAAATTCAAGGGTAAAGCACCAGTCCTGTACATCAAATATTGTTTATACCATGTTTTTTCTCTTTTAAAAAAAATAGTAAGACATACTTCAGTTAAATTTTCATATTTATTTACATATAATTTGGATGGTTTCAAAATCTGCCTCAAGTTCTATATTATCTTTGAAAGGATTTATGTCTTGTAGATAAGCCCAGTTGTTGTTCACACCTTCCAATACAGTTCCCTGAATATTTATTTTCCCTGTTTAATTCATTTTATGATACTGATAACTGCATGGTAGGGTATGAGCCAAAACCTCTCAGTAAATTCTTGGAAAGGAGTACTTGGTTCTCTGATATGATAAGTATGTGATGAAATCTATAAGTGGTCGGACGACATTAGCATAGATGATTCATCGAAGGTGTCTGATATTTCAATAACATTTTTGTTAAATATAACATGGTATAAGTATTACATTTCAAAACTTCTAGATTTAAACTGCCTGAATTAAAAGGTTGGACAATTTCATCAAATGCTAATTAAATAATTATATTAAAGAACATATAATGGAGAGAGAGAGAGGTGAAATCTGTGTGTGAAAAGGAATTCTTATTAATAGAATAAATTATTGTTATTAACAATGTTTTCGTAATATTAATGAGTAATCACAGCATACATAAAATAAAGTTAATCTTTCTATGCTTTATATCAAGTATTTATTCCTGTGAAAAAAAGAAAGTCCAATGGTCAATGATATCATGTTCCCACTTCAAGCTAATTTACTCAAAAAGGTGAAAATGGCCTGCAGTATTAGTTGAATAAGTTCTTCACAGAGTAGAAACTTAATTAACAATTATTTAAGTTTTAAACTTGATAAATTAAATTGAGATTGTTTTATGATATTTATGAAGTATTGTTTGGAGATATTTATTCATTCCATTAAGATGTCTTCGGTTTTGTATGGCAGAATGAAGTTGCTGAACAAAATGATTTGCTATCATAATGATTGATCCCTGTGTTCTCTGTCTATAGACTGGTACCAAGTGTTCTCTGTCTATAGACTGGTACCAATTATTTTATTTTAGTTAGTTAGTTTATCTAACTTTTGACCTTGGATAAATGCCATGGCTGATGGCAGCCTGGAGTGTTTTGAGATTAAATTTTCATGTTTATTTCTGTAAAGAAAATGTATCTATAATGATAAGTATTTATTTTTAACTCATTCTCTCCATTTTGGTTATTTCTGGAATGAAAACTATTATGTTTTATCTGATTTATATATATATCACTCATTATACCCTGTTGAAAATCACTTCAATTCTTCGTGCACTCAGGTTTTATTAGGCAAAAACTTGTACAAATCTGGTTTAGAAGATGGTCAATTATTACAGCATTATCTTATTTCTAAAGTTAATGTTACAGTTCCTTTGACAGTTTTTCCAAATGTTGCTGCTACTGTATACGGTACATGAACAGTTATGTCTTTAAAAATGGGTGAATACCTCTACCTGTTGATTTCTTGTTAACTTGATGCACTTGCATTTTTCAAAGAGATCAAAGCTATTTGATATGTATGAAGATCTTGATTTGCAATGTTGTCCATTGACCTTAAATAACTGTTGTGTGTTTCTTTAATACATACTTCAGAAACTCTTCAGAATTAATTCAGAGACTGAGTTCTATGCACGTCAGATATTGGAAGATGTTTTTCCTGAAAAATTTCTATCCCAGATTTTCTAATTGTATTGTTCTAAATTTCTAAATTTACTCCTCTTCTGTTTTATACTCGCACCTTTCTCTTTTCCAATTCAAATAGTCTTTCTTTGAGGTTTTTATCTACACTACACATTGTCTTATTACAACTGTTGAATATCATGTATTTCATACATTTTATTTTCCTTTGAAAGACTAATTTATTGTTATGCATTCTGCAAAAATGTTATTTCTGAGATATTTAAGGATAATTGATATAGCCAATGAAGGATCTCAATTTTGTTTGGATGAGTGCAGTTCATGTTTTTGTTTTTACGGATGAGATAGTCAGGAATGAGTCTTGAGATAGAATTTAGTAACTCCTACACACAGACATTTGCTGCATATGGCTTGTGAAAAACATTTTGGAGATATTATTAAAAGCCAGTAATATTACCTTTCCCCATAATATCTCCCAAGTAAAAAATAAGTACACTTTAAATTGTTCCAGCTCTTCTTAATAAAATTGTATGTTTTCAAGTTGACAAGTCTAAAAATTGCATGTTGAGTAAAACATAAAATTATGTGTTGTGTTCGCCATATGGTCCAAGCAATATATTGAAAGTTTCAATTTCATCCATCACCAAATTGCTTGACAGAGTGTTGTCAGTACCATCCACCAGTAGGTCCAGAACAAACATTGTGTTGACCAGGGATGTGCTTTCACAACATGAATCACAGACACCGAGTTTGCTTCAAGTTCTCATAAAGCTTTTGTTGGCTTTACATGATAATAAATGTATTCACTGTAATGTTACAATATACAGCAGACAGGCAATGTGTAATCATTGTTTTTGATAAAGCTGAATACATAGTTGAAGTAATGGTTAACATTTTGAGAAAATGGGGTTTCTATCGCAAGTCATTTTCAGACTCTTTTTCCAGATGGTTTGCCATTGCTGGCTGGTGTTCTAATGATTGAGAAAGTGATTTCAGATATCTAATATATGAAGTTACCACTTTCCCACATGCATATATATATTTTTTGGCATATGAGGTTACCATTTTTTGAATACATTCTGGTTTAAGGAGACATTGATGATCATCAGTATTTTCTCTTTTTCCCACAATGTTTTCAACTCAAACATTTAACTTTATTTAAAAGAGAATGACCATATAATTGCCTAGATGTTTTCAGATATGTTGTATTTTGGTCATTCTGAGAACTCCAGGCTTGCTGACAAAACCATTTAGTTCCTATGATGTGATTCATTGAATAATGTAGTTAAAAGGGTTTTGATTTATAAAGTTATATTTATAAAGACCATAATATTAACAATAATGGATATGCTGGACAACAATCCATATTTTTATTTTTCTCCGTAACTTAATAACAGTATTATGAAATGTGTATTGATGTTGTGATTGATATATAGATTATTGGTTTGATTGATTGATGACTAATTGGTATGATAACATTAAGTCAACCGCTCATTCTGTATTGTTCTCCCTTTTTTACCTGCAAACAGTGAAGGAAATGACTTCACCAGACTTTGTATACCCTCCAAACCACCATACAACCAATGGTAAAAGAGATGTTATGTTTTTTCTTTCTTTTTTTTTCAGTAATTAGTGTTAAAATTAGGTTTACAGAACCATAATTAGAGTCTTCACTGCCAATCAGATATTGAAGCAGAGAAAAAAGCACGGGATAAAGTATACTGTTAATTATATTTGCATAAATATCATACAATGGCCTGATAAACAGTGGTTCTGTTTTCCTATTTTCTATGTGTTCTTCGTCTGAGCTCAAATTTTGCTGTTTCTCAATGTTGTATTTCCACTGGAGTTATCTGCCTTTTATGCACTTCATGAATTATCTCCCTTCTTATGATCCACAACTCTTGTCATTGTAATCAGATTGAATTTCATTAAAAAGATGCACCTATACAAGATTGAAATTGGAACATCCTATCATGAATTATAAGTTTATTTTAAATCAAATTTGAGTGAAATGTAGAATTTTAAATTATTGTTATCGTTACGATTTAAATTCAGTTCAATAATATATATCCCTGATAGTTAACACATAGTTGAATAATAGAGCTAGTATATTAATTTCATATGGCTTACTTTTAGAATATTCTATGTTTCGTTTCATTTCAATTAAGCTAGCGAGTGTACAATCTACTGTGAACATGATGGCTTTGTATGTGTATGTGAATATCATACGGTTTATTATATTCTCTAAGGCTTTTCCACAGGTGGAATAAAACATATGCTACAAAAACGTATGTGCTCACCATTATTTGTCCAATGAAATTATTTTATATATATACACATTGATTTGACAGTTCCCTGCACTTTGATACCCTACCTTTGTTAAAATTGATTTCAATGTGTAGTTGATGTTGAATAATGATCTATCACAAAATGATACAGGTAAAAAATCCTGGTAAATACAGATGAAGTAAACAACCTGATATTCTGAAAGCTATTTGAATTTTGGTATGTTGCTGTGTTCGCAATGCTTTAAAAAAGGATATTTAAATCAATCCGACTTCAATTATCATGATACAATGTATATAATATAATGATAAAAGAAATTCTTTATACATTGAGCATAAATTGTTGTTTTACTCTAATAATACTGTACCTTCAAGCTCCGGGACTCAAGATTTATAAAAGAAGTGTTAATATTTTATTCTAAGACATGTTTTCAAAAGATGATGAAAAACCAAGATGGATCCTGAGAGAGCAAACAAAGTGTTAACGAGAATGAATTATGTTGCTCTGTATATTTTATTCTATTTCTTCCTCCTTTGAATCTTATATTTTCTGAACTACTGTTTTTGTCAAATATTGTGCATATTGATGTTTGTTATTTTGCATGTTTTGCTATGATTGCATGTTTGTTTTATCTGAATATCTCTATTTCTGCATGTGCATGTCTCTGGCACTTACTAATCCATCTCCACAATATATGAATATATACATGTATGACCACACCTATGTAGATTCCACTACCCTAGACTCTGTGTAAGTCTTGAAATACCTGTAAGCTTTTCCTAGTATTGTGTTATTCTACATTCTTCTAGATTTGTGTAAATATATTCTGTTCATATAAATGGCAGAATGAAAAATTAAATCCTATTAATCATGGCCATCGATCTTGATGTAATAATTTTACAGTTGTCTGTTTTGAAAGCATCTAAGGTAAAAAAAAAAAAAAAAGCAATTTGTGTAAAAAATCATGAAATTTACATTTGATAAAATGCAATGGTTCCAAAGGTTGTCTGATGCAGAGTCATCAATTAGGATGTATCCAGCACATGAAGATAGCAGTAACATATGTCTTTCATAAAGCCCTTGGTATTCTATTTCCTTAACCTTTACAAGAAAAGAAGCTTTTGTTAGGCATTGCAGGATATTTGAATATCTTTATTTTAAATGGACAAGTTAGGATTGAGATGCTTTAAATAAAGTTCAACAAGACAAAATTTAATGTATTATAGCTTAATTCCTTTCACATTTATTAGCAATTTGCAAAGCTAATCCTGTGTCTTTTTTTAAGCCAGTAAGTAAATCCTTTCCCTCAGAGATAGAATCTGTAGCAGATGACTTATGACATATGGAACATATCTTTAAATGAAGAATACTAAATGTATAAAGTTGAAAAAAAATAGGCAAGAGGAGACCTAGCTTTGGCAAAAGGCATCTGCAAGTGGGAAAATATGAAGAAATTGATCATTAATGATTGTGAAACATTTCATGTTAAACCCTTTCTTTGAAAACATAGTAAAAAAGAAGATATTGCTTAAAACAAGCAATTTCACCTTTTGCCACAAAGTTTTCCACTTTTAGTCATAGGTTATCCTTTCAATTATAGAGAATATCTATTATTTGTCAAAATATGTTCAAAGTCAACTCTGCTGCAGAATTGTTGTAAGAGGGAAATGTTTAAAGGACATTTAAAATTTAATTGTATAATTTCTTAACTGTCTTACTTTCTTTTTATGTCAATGTTTTGAAAGCGGAGTCTGACTTGTTCATCACAAATTTTCTCTGATTGTTAAATTTGCAGGATCCATGCTTTAATAACTGCAAAACCTATTATGTTGTTTGTTTACTTCCATATTGATAACTTCATGAATTTTATAAACAATCAATTTTGAATTCATGATAATATGAATGACAATCAATTAAGAATTCATGATAATATGAATGACAATCAATTAAGAATTCATGATAATATTTAATGACAATCAAATTAAATTGTTCATAAGTTTCATTTTCGAATATGTCTGATTTTTAATAATTGTTAACTTGAAAAAGAAAGTGTCAACTATAATTTTGAAATAGACTTGAAAAAGATCTTTTTAAAAGTTACTTATGCATAAAAAGTTATCTGTATTAGGTAAAGGGTTGAATAGATTGAAAACATCCCATTCATCCTTCATTATCTATCTTCACTAACGAAGGACAGAATAAATTAACTCTTTCCCATATACAACAAATCTGCTTCAGATGACTGCAAATTTCTAGTTCAAAATGTGGAAAATCTCTCTTGATAAAAGTTCAATTATTGAATTTAGTTTAAAGCATTTTGACAAAAGGGGAACATGCTCATTATTAGCAATTTCCTCTTTTTTCACAATGTTTTCATTAGGCGTATGCAAGTGGCAAAGTGTTAAATAGTTCTGCAATTCTTAAAGAAAACACTCCATAAAGTTTCAATTTCCCAATACTTGATTAGTTTCAATTGGAAAGCGAGAAATGGCAACTATACCCTTAGGGGGCCCATAGAGACTTCTGTTGTACAAATAACACATGACAAATCAAATTGCTGCGGGCAAATTTGCAAAATAAATATGTGATCTTTTATCGTCTTTGAATTTATTTTTATCACTTAATTAGAAAAAAGCTTTTTTTTTTGTTTGCCAATTTGCAGTAATATTTGCTATAAGGTGTTTCTTTCTTCATTTTTGCAGCACCGGGATCAGCTCCAAGAAATGTTCGGGCCAGATCACGCAGTCCTCAGACTATCATGATAGAGTGGGATGAACCAGAAATACCAAATGGAATTATTCAGGTAATATATTTGAACCATTACCAATTCAGAGGCGTCAGAAATCGTCTATATGAGGGAAAGGGTTAATTATGACTGTTACTGTGAGGGTTAATATGGATCAGTATTACTGGTAACTTACCATGGAAATGCTGTGATATAACTGAATGATTGTTGAAAGTGACGTTAAACATCATAATATAAAATATGAAAATTGCATCAAACCTCCATCAATCAATCGCTGTCAAATGAAGTCAAAGCTTACAGTACAATCATTAATTTTGTTCATTGTTGTGGTAGTTTTTGTCCTGATTTGAAAACATGTTGAGGAAAATCTTTGTGAGAAATGGCATCTGCGACAGAGGTATCAAAAGGCGTCAGAGTGTACTAATTAAGTGCGTTAACTCCATTAATTTTTATTGTAAGTATTGTCAGAGTAAATTTAACTCTATCAGGATTATAAAATATATAACTGGGTCAGTTTACATAGAAATATAAAGTAAATTGACCTTGATTTGTATTCATCATAATTATGACTGTTCAATTAACATAGACTATAGTTACATTCTGTTGTGATTCATGGTCATAAAGAGTAGGAAATTATAGGACTAACAAGCAAATGTGCTTGATTTGGACCTGCAAATTGTTTCAGGTTTTAATACTGTTTTCCACAATATCATCCATATCATTCACCAATTAGGTACCTACTAAATATTTCCTGGCTCTCTTAATGTACCAGCACATCACACACATTTGTTTCAGATACTTTTTGACACCTCTACAACGGACAACTTTCGCCTCCATATTTTTCAATAATTGTTCTCTCGTTTCTGCAAAATATTGGTTGAATCACAGAAATGATTACGGGTTAAGGGAAAACCCATATGAATAAAAGGTGTTTGGGTTACACAACTAAATTTCCTGTTTATGAAAAGCACTCCTTCACAAGAACGCACATAATCATTTCAGAAAAATGCAACACAGTTGGACATTCAGAGATTTTCATGTCAATTACAAAAGAGCATTGTCAAGTAAAAAAGGTGCCTAACTGTCGTCAATGTTGAACTATTCTCTATTGACTGATTTCTCATTCAAAAGATCTATTTGGAAGAGATTATGTTCATTTCTGGAAAAATGAGAAAAAGAGAAATTATATTTTGAACAG
>JAUELF010262205.1:0-11281 GCA_031471495.1 Clinocardium nuttallii | reverse complement strand
TGGGAAAGCCAGGAAAACATGGTTATGTGCACTGACCGCCGTGATATGACCAAAGCTGTTGAAAGCGGCGTTAAACTGCAAACAAACACACACTCATGATAGTAACATTGTGTGTGGCAATCACGATTGGTAATACACACACAAGTTCTGTTATTGCAAAGCTTTTACTTAGTTTAAACAATACTTAGTTTTATTTTCATACATGTGTATGTACATCGTTAATTCAAATAACAACACATACAGGTTGTAGTGTCACTTATATAAATTACCGTATTATATAAAACAGAAGCATTAGTTCTATCTCCAGTATTTCACATAAAATGTATTTGAAGGCAGAAAGCTTAAACAGAGCAGTGTCTTTTCAATATAAAATGATTTCCTTCCAAAATGAGTTAACTATAAAATATGGTGTGATATAGGTTAACTATAAAATATGGTGTGATATAGGTTAACTATACAATATGGTGTGATATAGGTTAACTATAAAATATGGTGTGATATAGGTTAACTATACAATATGGTGTGATATAGGTTCTCTGGTCCTATAAAATATGGTGTGATATAGGTTAACTATAAAATATGGTGTGATATAGGTTAACTATAAAATATGGTGTGATATAGGTTCTCTGGTCCTTTCACACATACGACACATCTGCAGCAGACCATTCTGTAAATATCTAAGCAATAACCTTTGAGATCTCTTTTAACTCAAGAATGATTACTGAAAAAATAAATGCTCGTGCTGAAGAAGTATTTTTATATTATCTGAACTAAACAGTAGAATAACTTCTAGATGAACTCACTATTTGAAACCAATCGAGGACATTACTTTGGATTTACAAATTTATAATTGTGAAAATGAATCATTATTGAAATACACATAATAATTGTATGCAGTCAATTGTCTGTTCAGTGATACGTCATATACATTGAAATTGGATTAACGTTTTATAATTAAGGGCTGCCATTTTTTTTTATTTCCATTAAATTAAATTGAGGATTTATTTATTGGCCTTATTTGCCCGAAATATGTTCATTGTGTTTTACATGTACAAGTGATTTCTAAATGAAAATACTATGTCATACCCGAGGTCACAAATGTTCTGTTTCTACACAGTTTGCCACGCCATTCTGCCTTGTCCTTGCACAGTTCTGAAAATAAAGTAAACGTTAGTCCGGCTAACCGAATTACAACCTTTTTATTGAAGTTTCGCCGTTTACGGAAGTGAAGGGATAAAATAAAATGATACACCTCGAGCAATGCAAGTATAATTTTGCGGGAAAAGATGTTGTAAATATCTCCTCTATCCCTAATTGTTTGCAAATGCCGCTTTATATTAGATCAGTAAACATTTGGACCTTTCGCACCGGTAGATTCATTCTGATGCTTATGGAGCTGACGTCTGTTTAACCCTTTCCCTCATACGACCATTCTGCAGTAGACTGAACATATTTCAGCTATGACAAAGAGTGGAAAACATTGTGTCAAAAGGAGAAATTTCTCGTTTTGAGCAACTTCTTCTTTTGACACTATGTGAGGGAAATTGTTAATTACAGTTGTGGAAGAAGAAATTGCTAATAGCAATTTCTCCATTTACCACAATTATTTCAACTCTCTCCAATAGTTGTATTTGCATTAACAGATTTGCTGTATTTGGGAAAGTATTAACGTTACTGACAGTTAAGATCGTATTGCGCTAGTTTTCCCGCTATGTTAAGGAAAACTGTGCAATATCTCATATTGCAAAAGCAGAACAATGCAGCCCTCCTTAAGAGGTGATGCTCGCTGGAGGCTAAATTCCTTACTTGATGGCGACCCATTCTGGCGAAATTTAATGTTAAAACGTAGGGAATCATTATAGGACAAGGATAAATTGCTCGTGATGATCAATGTCTCCTTTTCTAACAACGTTTTCTGAAGAATGACGAATATAAATTAAAGATTTTGGCATTACTTTAAAGATATTTGGAAGATATAACTGTCGCCCCCCAAAAATCAAACCGGTTACTTTTGTACGTCACCAATGCACCAATGTCTTTATCTTGGTGATGACATTGAACGGAATGCACGGAAACTGAGACTGGTACCAGTGGTCTACTCTAACTTAACCCTTACTCTCAGGCATCCAGGCAAACATAAGAAAACTGTCTGTAAATCAGGGGCGTAGCTTGGTAATAATCAATGTGTAGGCCGTCTCGTGAGAAAATCAACATTGCGTATCGACCCGGATCAGCCTAGGCATGCTACACAGGCGAACCGGATAGACACCTTTCGCCTTTCCATTACAATGGTTGTAGTGGCAGCCGGGTTGTGTGGATTGTATTGTATTGTATTGTGTCAAAATAAATATTACCGATAAAATAATGCACACAGGAAACGTCGGGATATAAGTGGAATACTGTTCAAAACGGTGTTAATCAAACAAACAACTAAAGCCTCGTCTACAATGGTAGTAGCTTGCAAAAAAATACATTAACCGCTTTTGTCCATACAATTGATTTCGACGACATTTGTGGTCATTGATTTAAAAAGAGAAATTGATTATTTTGTCATATAAGCAATGTGAATGAATTAAAGAAATTGCATAACCATTTTCTCTGCCGAATTTCACAAATTGTTGAGAATTGGACCTCTCCATTTTTTTCCAACATGACATTTGGTACACTTAAATGTCTAAGTGACAAACAATGCATATTTCAGGTTGAGACATCTCGTAACGATTGGTCTCGCTTGAATCTGCGTTGCTTGCAAATCCCTTTAATTGTCATTGTCAGCAAAATTGTTAAATATTTAACTGAAGTGACATCTTTAAGTCTCGTCTGCTTTCAAAGCAGACGGATGATAACAAATTAATATGTAATATCTGGAAAATGCCAAATATGCTTTCGATAAAAAGAATATAACAATGTGACAAAATGCAATTTCGAATTTTTCCCTCAAACCTCTAAATATGAGCCGAATAACGAGAAAACCAACTTTGTGGATTCTGCGTAAAGTTCCGACCGGGATCAACCTAAGCATACCGCGCAGGATAACCCGGACGACACTTTTTCGTCTCATGTGGATTTTTTGTTTCAGGTATTTAATCTATACCTCTATCGCCAAGAAGGGAATGTGTTGGCCCGGATTAGTTTGCGCGGACACATTACGCAGCGGCCATACTGTTTGTTGTCTCGTGAAACGTCTTAATATGTTTAATTTTACAGAGACGTCTATAGTAGGCTAATGTTTCATGCATATCTTACGTGTTTGGTGTAATTCTCCGGGGTCCGCTATATTGAATTGTGACGCGATGTACTCGTTCGTTACATAACTGGTATAGTGAGCAGCCGCAACATGCTTAAAAGAATAATCATCATCGTCACGATCAATATAATCAGTATTATCACCATCATTATCATCATCATTTACATCATCATCACCATCATCATCATCATCATTATAACCACCTTCGACATCGTTATCATCATCATCAGTATTATAACCGTTATCATCATCTTCTTCATCATCACCATCATCATCATTAGTATCATATTCGACATTGTTATTATCATCATCAGTATTATCATCGTTGTCATCATCAATATTATCACCGTTATCGTCATCATCTTCTTCATCACCATAATCATTATTAATAGTTTTATTATCATTTACATTATAATAATTACTACTACTCGTAGCTCTGACTCTATCATCATCATCATTATTATAAATATTAGTATTATCATTTACATTATAATTATTACTACTACTAGTAGCTCTGACTCTTCTGACATTTTCATGTTTAACATTTTAAGATCTGATCTTGACATTGATTGAGGTCGAATCCCGGCTCGGCCAACTTTCTTTCCGACGTTTGACAAAAGTCAATGTGACATGCGTCATTCGTCTTCCACCAATGGGCTAAGTAAGTAAGTTGTAAATATTACATTTACTCGGGTTTGTTACGGGCATCAAATATGACAAAACAAAGAATAGAACTATTTTTTTTTATCCAGGAAGGAAATATATCAATCATAAATAGAACTAGTTTTAAGTATAAGGAAGGAAATGTACATGCAACAGACATAAATAGAACTATTTTTAAGTCCAGGACGCAAATATAACAATCATAAATAGAACTTTAATCCAGGAAGTAATTTCGACTTAAAAGAAAAAGTACTATTTTCAAATTCTGAATACTAACACTAATTTACGGCATACTGATTTAAATATAGAACAAATTTCCACGAAAACAAAAACTTGACATCTGTTTTAACCCTTTCCTTCATATAGACGCTTTCTGACGCCTCTGCAGCAGACAGTTTTTTTAAAAAACAGTGATAAAAGAATAGATTGATCAAAACGAGAAATTTCTTATTTTGCCACTATGTTTTCCACGATTAGTAATAGGTTATCCATTCAATTAGAGATTTTCTATTTTTTGACGAAATATATTCAAAGTCGTCTGCTGCAGAATTTGTGTATGAGGGAAATGTTTAAAGTAGCTCCTATTTGCTTTGAAAATCACAGTCTTATCAAAATCGACGCAAGTTGACAAAGTCTTCTTATAAGTTTGCGTAAGTAAAAGGTGAATAGTGTATGTGTAGAACTTGATCAGACTGTACTTTTTCATATGCATGGGCTCAAATAAAACTGACGAATATTATAGCAAGAGTTTTTGTCTCTAAGAAAAGAAAATGTGTTTGTCACTTGTGTCTTACGAATATTGTTTTTGTATTTTTATTTTAATATATAAAAGAGCCGTTCCACGAGAAAATCAACATTGTGGACTCTGCGTAAAGTATCGACCCGGATCAGCCTAAGCATGCATCGCAGGCTAACCCGGATTGACACGTTTCGCTTTCTGTGGATTTTCTGTTTCAGCAATAATTACTCTTTACCTCTCCCCCTCTAAGACGAAATGTGTCGGCCCGGATTAGCCTGCTCGGATTGCTGATCTGAGTCGAAACATAACACAAACTTCATAATGTTAATTTTCTCGTGGAACGGCTCAAATATTATTGTAAAGTCATTATTTGAACAATGCTCTGTGAAAACCGAAATTAAATCATTAGCGACCAGTGTAGATCTAGATCAGTATGTGCACCCGCACAATCTAATCTTGATTTTGCATTGTTCGACAAATAGCCATTGAAGGTTTCAAACAATGTGTAAAGTAGTGAACGTTTGGTTTCTTGAGCCTTCTTTCACATACAGTCGCGTTCTTACGCATCTGTAGCAGACGACTTTTATATATTATTGTGGTAAAAGGAGAAATTGGTCAATACGAGCAATTACTCAATTTGTCTAAATGTTTTCACAAATCTCTTGTATGCGAGAAAGGGTTAATTAATCATGGTTGCGAAGACAGGTTCGTTTCAACACGTGTAGAATTAACGTTCAGGCTGGATTTCACAAAGCACCGCGAATATATTTAAAGTATGTTACGACAATGGATGGCGCTGTCCTTATTGGCGCCAGGGTTTGATAATTATCATTGCGCATGACTGATTTGTGTCAGAAAACATGGACCTGTAGTACTGGTAACTTACCCAGGAAACGCCGAAGTATAAATGTTAAAGTGTTGAAAGCGGTGTTAAACACAAAACAACTAATCTATCAATAGACTATGAAAAGGGTTAGACAATCAATTGTCTTCTGGCGGTTAGTTTTTTGACAGAAGATGTTTCAAGTTCTACATTGCATATCAGCAGGCATTGAATTCTCTGATGATATTGTGGTATTTGGTATTCACCGCACACAGTTGCAATGAGACCCATACGTCCGGGATTGGTTGATTTGGGTTTAACGCCGTTTCAACAAAAACAACGACGACGATCAGTTATACACATGCCTTTCCTAGCTTCCTCTCACCAGTACTCCACGCAACGGCCTTTCGTTATTGGCTGCTTTTCCTTATATACTGTTAGCTCAACTAATGGACGACCAATGCAGTTTGTCGAGTTGACCTTTGCTATTTTGACCGAGCTGGGGTTCGATTTCGCAATCCCTAGATTGACAGAGCGCGTCGTTTTGGACTCAGTTACCGGGGCTCACAAATGTATCGGATAAAGCCAGCTTTCAGTCACCCCCACTTATGTACATGTTTTTGCACGCGTCTCGTTTAGTGGGGTCTTGTTTTTGCACGCGTCTCGTTTAGTGGGGCATGAACGTGGTAATACGCTTCTAAGAACGATCTTTCTTAAAATCTGTAGTTCAATGACTAAAATATCTTTCTTAAAAGAAACCTGATAAGGTGAAGTTTTCTTCGTATAGTTACGTTTGTTTAAATTCCTCACAAATACAGTGTATTTTGTGTGTGAAGCTCGTGTACTATAAGCAAACACATTTTCAGTCGGATTTACTGCAACACTCTTTTTAATAATATTTTTGGATTTATAAATTTGCAACGAGATAATCAAAGTATTGTGAAATGTGTATCACTTGTGGATTTATATTATTTTAAAGGAAACGCATGTTGAATAGATTGTGATATAAAGCATAGATAAGTGATTACATATATTTTGTATTTGTTGATTTGTTGATGTTTGGGGTTTTCAACATACATGTATTTCATTTATATCCCGGCGACGATTCACTTATGCCTGACTCCTGGGTAAACATGTATTGATTGAATACTCTACATGGAAATAATCCGAAATTTAATCTGTCTCTTTTATTGTATGCCATAGCTGAAACATAGATGGTTTAGTCCACATACTATGTTTGATGTGTCTTACTAAAGTATATATATATCGCTGTTTTTGTTAGTTTTTGGAAAGAATCACGTACTCACACAACATAGGACAAACGGCTGCTGTAAACATTATTCTTGAAAAAAAGAAATCAAATGACGTCTGTTCCAGGAAAAGCTAACAAAAACACATGAGCCGTACTGCGAGACAACCAACATTATGGACTCTGTTTAATGTGTCGACCCATATTACCATACACAGTCTACGCAAGCTAATCCGGTCCGACAAATTCCGTTGTAGGGGGATATAGGTATAGAGTAATGATTCCTGAAACAGAAAATCCACAGGAGGCGTAAAGTGTAGTATTACCAGGTTAGCCTGCGCGGCATGCTTAGGCTGATCCGGATCGATACTTTACGCAGAGTCCCTAGTATTGGTTTTCTCATTAACGGCGATGATGAAGGCTGATGCTAATCTACACTGTTCCTTCTTTTGAAAGATTGACAAATATTGTATTTTGGAATCTAAAGCACGGCTGCATCTGGGCCTCTGAATGAAATATTACTTACTGTTGTGAATTTATGTCTTCTTAAAAGACCTGAAAAAGAAAAGAAATGAAAACAGTATTTATCAATTTTTAAATTCATAAGGTCAGAGCTCTAGATAATCTTCTAAAAGCTTTACTTTACCTTCAAACCCTATGTTGTTGGTACTCAAAAGAATCGTCACTGTCGGAATATATTATAAAACAATCACATAAAACTTTACATTTCTAGTATAACTAAAACGGATTATTATTACTTAGATAAAAAGAAAACCTTTAACTCTATCACTGCCAAATTTCACAAAGTCGACTCTTCCATGTTGAAAATGTGTGCACAACATTATTCGTCTAACATGAAAGTTGGCAAAATGGTATGTCTACGTGGCAGGCTACGAGCTGTCTCACCTAAGTTTGCATTAATTTAAAAAAGTATTATTCGTAAAGATTCGTAAAGCCTTGGTTAACAACCAGTATTTTATATGCTAGGGAAATATGACTTGACAAAGGGCATTCCATCATGACCGCCGCTTTTAGGAATCGAACTCGGGACGCCCGGTGTAGCGTGAAATTGTCGAGATCATGAAAAACACGAGACCAACCGGAAGTTTAGTGAAATTCACACTATGTTGCGAGAAATACAAGATTTATCGCCGTGAGAAACAAGAGATTACATGTATACGTCGAAATGAATGCGTAAAATCACGCAATAGGACCCCAATCTGATACTATAGTACTTGAGTTCCAAATCCCCGGGCCAGACGGCGGATATATATCTTTTGGTTTCGAGTTCAGGGGAACGAATGCAGTTTACCTAGACCTTAATCAATTTATTGCCATTACTTGTAAATACTCGTCTGTTTTTAAAACATCCGAGGATAAAGTTTTTCAATTATGGGAAAACATTAAGTTTGATTGTATTAGAAAGACAAACACATTGTGTGAAAAATGAGACAAGTTGTTATTTCGAGATTTTCTCGCGATTCCACAATTATGACAGTAATATCAACAGTTGTTTGCTGCAAGGACGTCAAATCTCGTCTGTACCAGTCAAATATCGTCTGTACCAGTCAAATCTCGTCTGTACCAGTCAAATCTCGTCTGTAGTCAAATCTCGTCTGTACCAGTCAAATCTCGTCTGTACCAGTCAAATCTCGTCTGTACCATGTGAATAAATAGTGTTTTGAAACATTAGTTTAATTAGTTCAGTTAAAGCTAAAAGCTTATATAGTTCCTCTCCATTAAAATATTACCTTGCTGTTTCGGTGTTGAAGCGTGTCCGGTTGTCGGAGATGTTGTTGTCGTTGTTGTTGTTGCTGGTTTCCGTATTTGTAAAGTCATGTTTTGTACTTTTCGCTCTATCTTGTTCACCAACTTCTGTAAGTTGTTCAACCTTTTGCCCAAACCTGATGGATTAAAAAACAATATGAACCCGACTTTGATCTCGTACGTCATTCATTAACACTCGATCTAGTTCGATCCCAGACGGTTGATACCTTGGACTTAAACTTTGGTCTAAAGTGCGTTCAAGGTTGTGGGGAAAACGTGGCTGACGTATCGGTATCAGTCAAACTCATAGCGGAAGTGCTTATAATTTAGCCGGGAAACGCAGTGATATTTATAAAAGAAACACTGTTTAAATCGGCCTGCAACAAAACGGTCGGGAGGCAGTCGGTTATACTCGCTCGTTATTACCCCTTAGCACTTATAGCAAATCTGAAGCAGACGGCTTTAAACACATATGGGTTACATTATGGAAAATATTTACAGTGTAGGGTTGAATTATTGTAAAGCGTTGAAAACCTTGTGGTCAAAGGCTTATTGTGAGCAATTTTACCTGTTGCCACAATATATTTTCAAACGTCATCTGTTACAGAGAGGTCATTATGCTTTAACATGTATGAAAAGGGATGTTGCACTCTTTATATGATTTACTCAGATGCGAATTCTACTGAAAAACTACGCGGTACAATTTATAAAAATAAGATATTTAAAACATTGTGAAAAATGGAGAAATTGCTGATATTGAATAAGTTCTCATTTTTTCACAATGTTTCCACTTGTCGTCTGGTGTAAGCTGTAACATGCTAAATGACAAATAATACACTCACGTTTGCAGCATCGCGGCCCTTTGTTAGATTTCCCATGTCTGTTTCTGCGTTTCTTATCATTTGAAGATTTATTCGTCTTTGGTTTTACGGCAGGCGTTTCTTCTATGTCTTTTCTTTTTTCTCTGTCTTTTGGGCCAGGCTAAAATAAAGAGGAGGGGTAGTAGCGTTGTTATAGTTGTTAATTGACTAATTGAATGATTGGGGCTTAACGCCGTTTCATCAATTTTTCAGTCATATCACGGCGGCCAGTTCACCTATTCATGTGTTTCCAAGCTTTCTTACACCAGTACTCCACACAACATACTTTCTAAGCAATTGGCTGATTTTTCACGTAATGCCTCTTGTCACTGAATTTCGTCAACTGTTGGAAAGAATCGAACTCACAACCCCTCGAATGACAGCCACGTCGGTACCGACTGAGCTACCGGTGCTCGGCTGTTCCTTGTTGTAGTTAAATAGATAAAAGAGAAATTCAGTAAACTATATGTATACTGAATTTAGAAACGAAATATAACTATTTTAATGAGCTCTCTCTCAAGGGAAAAGGTACAAGTTGACTTTGGTGAACTGTGTAGATCCAGACCAGCCTGTGCATCCACATACACGAATCAAGATCATAGTATATTACTTGCATACGCTTGGAAGAATATTATGTCAACTCGTTTAGATGCGGATATAACTGAAAACATGCAACGGCTGATATATGGCTTTACGCTACTCACAAAGGCCAACGTGTTATTTCCCCCAAAGATGGACTGTAGTGGAAGTTACAATGGATAAGCAATTTATATTTAAATATGCATTCACCATAGGTGTCAGCACGTGTATATATAAAGGAAACTATTAACCCCTATTAAAAGACTAAAGAGGCACAATTTCGTTGAACCCCATCCTTCTCCAGTTGTTGCTCTGGACAGAATACAATGCATTATACTTGTCTCAGTATTTCATATTACGCTTAGTCGTAGTCGAGGAACGTTCGAAACGTATCTCGTATATATAGCTGTTACTGAAAACGAGGCAGCCTTTCTTTTATATATTTTAATTGTGTGTAAGTAAAAAAAGGAGAAATCTGTTTTAGCCGAGTGGTAAGCGTCAGGGATTTCGAATCGGACGTCCCGGGTTCGATCCACATTCGCGGCGGTCGTGGTGAAATGTCATTGGGCAAGGCAAATTGCCTAACCTAGTAATACTGGTTTGTTTGCCCAGGGAGCATGAATACATGAACTGTCGCCATAATATTGCTTGAACGAAATTTAAAAACGGCGTGTGAAACACCACTAAATCAATTACATATAAATGAATGGTATTAATAGTATATGTTATTTATAGTTGTATCGTGATCACAGTTGTGTCAAGTCGTAGCGAAAAAGAAACAAAACTTTTCATATAACTTCCGCATTTGGAAAATTAGAAAAAAACCAGACACCCACCAGACACATTCTAAAAACGTAGTATAACCTACTATAATAAACCAAGCTGAACCCACACGTTATATGGGCCCGTTCTAAAACAGATCTAGTTGGCGTTTGTGATAGTGTAGATCTAATTGAGCATGTGTATCGACACAGGCTGATCAAGATATACACTATTCATGTTTTAGCTCTTTGACAATTCATTTAGATCCAATTATGGTTTGAGCAGAGTGGAGTGGATGATTCATACAGTGAATTTCAATTGATTTTTCCAAAAGCACTTCAATGTCTGCAGAAAGGGATGCACCAGTTCGGGATACTTTTACGACCAATGCATCGTTTCCGTATTACGTTTGTTTTATTGGGGTTTTACGCAGATTTTAACATTATTTCAGTTATATCAAGGCGATAGTTTACTGATTCATTGTACCTGGGTAAACAAACCTGTACTAGATTAGGTGTTGTGCCTCTGGACCACAGGTGTTTGTATCGATATTAATCATAGATAACTTCACTATAATACTATCCTTAACACA